>NW_023608370.1:0-47264 GCF_013339725.1 Rhipicephalus microplus | reverse complement strand
ATAGGATCGGCACCATCAATCGACCTTTTTCGCTCCATCGGCTCACAAAACTGGACGTCGTACTCTTTTCTTCTATCTGACTGACAGCAGACATGCAATAAGGCATGCAGAAACGGCTGGTTGAAGTCAAGACTTTAAAACGTGACGAAATGTCGAAAAGTCAATAAATAAAACCTATTCAACAGCTACAGCCTACCCATTTTTTCTAAGACTGACCCGCATAAAGAATTATCAGCATTTGACGCAACCTAAAAAAAATGATCTTTAAAAATTATTAGCTTGTGATATTTTCTCGAAACGATGTCAAAATTTACTGATTTAAAACATGATTAAACGTCGAAAAGTCGAAAAATAGAACCTTGACGGCTACAGGCTACCCATTATGTCTCAAGATGGCCCTAAAAATAATTATCCACATTCGACAAAACCTTAATTTAAATTTTTGTAAGGCTAGAGGGTTGCGATTTTTTCTCAAACATCTGCGCCAATCTTCGGACACGCTAATTTGGCATTTAATATTTAAGAATGGGCTGCATAATGTAAAATTTTTCAGTCCTATCAAGACGTAGTAAAATAGCCGCGTCAGTAAAGTGGCCAATTCTAAGCGGAAAAGTCGCTGGCTCAAATCCCTTAGCCACTAAGGTTGGAAAAAAAAACAAGGCGAAGTTATTAAGGGCACTAATACGACCAGGTTCATTTTTCTTTTAATAATTGACCTGCAGTCTAGTGAGCCGACCAAGTTCTGCATACTGCATCCTGTGTCGTGGCTGTAGTGTTCATCTCATAAGCAAAAGGTTGATGTCTCGAATTAGAGAGAGCGGCGAGTGCCAGAACGCCAGGATCTTCTGTAGATACATTAGTGCCAAAGCTGAAATGCACGTAATGGCACATACTACAAGTGTAATACTGATTGTCACACTGCATTTGGGGTCCTAAGGGCCTCAAAAACGACCGTCAAATAAAATACCACTTTTTTTTTCGTGGAAAAAACAAATGGCTTTTTTTTACCAAAGGGTCACCTTCTACGGCGTCTCTCGACTTTACGAAGGCCCGGGGTACACAATAGCCGCCATGGAGCTCAAGACTCCTCTTGAGCGACATTTTTATACTGTTGAAGATGAAGCAGAGTGGCAGTACTCTATTCGCAAAGTGGCAGAGCAGAGTGCCAGAGCAGAGCGGCAGAGCAGAGCAAAGCAGAGTGGCAGTACTCCGCTATTCGCAAAGTGGCAGTACGTTTCTTGTCCCACTTTTCAATACCACCTCTGGTTGTGCGTGTCGGGGACCGAGTGGCGAGAGTTTGTGTCTACGACATCGGAAAGAACCTGAACTTTACTGGCACTGATACTACAACCGCAGAATTTACAACGCATACAAGGTGACTCTTTAGTGAAGCAGCATAGTGCTGCTGTCGTCGAGTCCAAATTCGGGCAAAGTAACAAGATGCTCTACCGGCTCAGGTACAGATTCATGAACAGAGAGAAACCAGCCTGTGCTCTCACGAAAATAGGCTCGGGTAGGCCGCGCATTTGTGGAAATCTAGAATGGCGGGCTACCATTTCGACAAAAACAGGAGGCCCAGAAGCACAATTGCTTCATAAGGCATCCCGTCCCCGTTGTTAAAATTCAGAAACCGTATTCTGTACGGGTCCAACGTGAGGTCTTTTCTGATAGCTCTCTGCACCAGTCCCGAAAATACACTCCCTCCCAACAATGCGCGAATACGTGATCAATTGTTTAGCGCGATCATTTGTTCGTTGGCAATGAGCCCGAATGCAGTTTAAAGAAGAATGTCTTGGTTCCCGGCTGCGCGTGCATCTTTTAACTCTTTTGAAAACATTGCTGCTTGGGCCTCCACTGTACATAGCCCGATAAAGCGGCACTGGAAACACGACGTCACATAAGGCGGACTCGCTCGCTGGATTCCGTGCCGACCGGTTGTGCCCCCGCAATCTCCGACGACATTGCAGCTCTAATCGACTGGGTTGGTTCTACGCCACCTCCTGTGACGCCGGTCCCCGACGACAGCTCTCGCCGACTGGATGAGCCCTACGCCATCTCCTGTTGCCGACAAGAGCTGTTGCCAGTGGTGCCCCGTCCTCGGACTCCTGCGACCGTGTTCATCTTGCCTATCTTCTTTTTACTTCTGTCACTCCCTGTCCCTGCGCCTATATATATATATATATATATCTTATAATTTTATACTTTTAATCCCTCCTTACCCCCATCCCTTGTGAGCTACTGTTGAGGTGTCGCTCCAGATGCAGACAGTTACGGGGCTCACTTTTCTCTTTTCCCTTTTATAACTACGTCAGGAAAACATAAGGCAAAATAAAGCCAAACAAAAGAAGAAATACAAGTACTGCTGAGGCCCAAAACTACTTGGTAAATATTGAGCAATACTAGCAAAAAGAACGATGTAGAGCACCAAATAACCTAGTAATTCCACACAACCCTCAATATTTGAGATTGTAATTTCACTGAATGACGTTGCACTTATAAAGGTTTCAAGTGAAATTTAGGGCCTTACTAAATCGACAGTTACAACTTTAGCCGTGGCCTTTCCTCTTCAAAGGTTGAACCAAATGCCAAGTGTTGAACCAAATGCCAAGCTCCCGAGGCCCTCCAACCAGGACGCCCGAAGCGAACAGGTTCTCCGAAATCGAAGACTCGACCTCCCACACGTAACGTTTTGTGATGCTCCATCTTAACTGGACCAACAAGAACCTGCCGAGCGCGTCCACATAATAGCCTCAAGACCAAAGGGGCACCAAGTTGAGTTTTGAATAGAAGAGCGTGCCACTGGATATGCACAACAAACAAATGCAAAAACATACACACGAAAAAAAAGCCTCCCTGCCACACAGATTGATTGACAAGTTGCCCGGCTTTACATTCAGTTTAAAAGCGAGAGAACATCAACATGTCCTACATTTCACAATGAGTATGAATGTCTATCATGGCTAACAAACATGCAGATCGGTTTCTCAGTTTCGCTGCAGCTTCATATTGTGGTGAAATGCGAGCACTAGGAGAAATGTTGGTACCTTATGTTACACTTGCATTATTTATTGTATGATATGGATCCAGCATATTTGACAGTCACTAAAAACACAGGATATGGGTCCAGCATATTTTACAGTCACTAAAAACACAGTTAACCTTATTGGCATCTGAACAGCGTGAGATTTCGGGGTGCGATAGATTCTGTAAGCCTTAACACTCCTTAAAAGCTCTGTACATGATTAGGCAATATAACCACCGTGAAGGTATTCCACAGCCTTCCATGGGCACCTGCTGGCCAAGGTTGGATCCAGAGATTGCTGGCACGTCGTGCAGGGGGCAATGAGAGGTAGTCCGTCGCGCACTCTTTAAAATTCCGCTAGCGATCAGGGTAGAACGACACCAAGTTTTCATTACACCGATATGTCCTTTGCGTGATGCATGCCCAATAAGGCGAAGCAAGAAGCAGGAACCAGAAGGTGAATCGTTGCTGATGAACGTCTTGGTAGCAGGACAGGGATGGTCTTGCCCCCCCCCCCCCAAGAGGCACAGCCTGGACGTGGAAGTCTATGCGGGTTTGTATGTAGCGTCTATGGGCGATATTGAAGGTCGAGGGGCTGTAAAGACACCAATATTTCACGGTTACATAATGTGGGGATGCAAAAGATGCACACACTAATACGAGCTCAAGGGGGATGCGATCTTTAGGAATGCTGAATTCCTACTTATATCCAAGGATTGGACGAGATAATGGGATTTTTCTGCTATTGATAGAGCTCGAACTCATACCCTGAGGCTAAAACTGAAGCGAATCAAGTTCGTGCAATTTACATCACAGTTACAACACAACAGCTAAGAACAACAGTGTCCTCGATGCCTTCATTGGGGCGATTTCTGAACGTTGTGATGTTGAGCGAAAAAAAAAGCCTCCCTGCCACACAGATTGATTGATAAATCTGTTACAAGTTGCCCGGCTTTACATGCAGTTTAAAGAAGAATGTCTTGGTTCCCGGCTGCGCGTGCATCTTTTAACTCTTTTGAAACATTGCTGCTTGGGCCTCCACTGTACATAGCCCGATAAAGCGGCACTGGAAACACGACGTCACATAAGGCGGACTCGCTCGCTGGATTCCGTGCCGAGGTTGTGCCCCCGCAATCTCGACGACATTGCAGCTCTAATCGACTGGGTTGGTTCTACGCCACCTCCTGTGACGCCGGTCCCCGACGACAGCTCTCGCCGACTGGATGAGCCCTACGCCATCTCTGTTGCCGACAAGAGCTGTTGCCAGTGGTGCCCCGTCCTCGGACTCCTGCGACCGTGTTCATCTTGCCTATCTTCTTTTACTTCTGTCACTCCCTGTCCCTGCGCCTATATATATATATATATCTTATAATTTTATACTTTTAATCCCTCCTTACCCCCATCCCTTGTGAGCTACTGTTGAGGTGTCGCTCCAGATGCAGACAGTTACGGGGCTCACTTTTCTCTTTTCCCTTTTATAACTACGTCAGGAAAACATAAGGCAAAATAAAGCCAAACAAAGAAGAAATACAAGTACTGCTGAGGCCCAAAACTACTTGGTAAATATTGAGCAATACTAGCAAAAAGAACGATGTAGAGCACCAATAACCTAGTAATTCCACACAACCCTCAATATTTGAGATTGTAATTTCACTGAATGACGTTGCACTTATAAAGGTTTCAAGTGAAATTTAGGGCCTTACTAAATCGACAGTTAAACTTTAGCCGTGGCCTTTCCTCTTCAAAGGTTGAACCAAATGCCAAGTGTTGAACCAATGCCAAGCTCCCGAGGCCCTCCAACCAGGACGCCCGAAGCGAACAGGTTCTCCGAAATCGAAGACTCGACTCCCACACGTAACGTTTGTGATGCTCCATCTTAACTGACCAACAAGAACCTGCCGAGCGCGTCCACATAATAGCCTCAAGACCAAAGGGGCACCAAGTTGAGTTTTGAATAGAAGAGCGTGCCACTGGATATGCACAACAAACAAATGCAAAAACATACACACGAAAAAAAGAAGCCTCCCTGCCACACAGATTGATTGATAAATCTGTTACAAGTTGCCCGGCTTTACATGCAGTTTAAAAGCAAGAGAACATCAACATGCCACTACATTTCACAATGTGTATGAATGTCTATCATGGCTAACAAACATGCAGATCGGTTACTCAGTTTCGCTGCAGCTTCATATTGTGGTGAAATGCGAGCATTAGGAGAAATGTTGGTACTTTATGTTACACTTGCATTATTTATTTAATGATATGGATCCAGCATATTTGACAGTCACTAAAAAAACAGTTAACCTTTATTGGAATGTGAACAGCGTGAGATTTTGGGGTGCGATAGATTTTGTAAGCCTTAACACTCCTTTAAAAGCTCTGTACATGATTAGGCAATATATCACCACCGTGAAGGTATTCCACAGCCTTCCATGGGCACCTGCTGGCCAAGGTTGGATCCAGAGATTGCTGGCACGTCGCGCAGGGGGCAATGAGAGGTAGTCCGTCGCGCACTCTTTAAAAGTCCGCTAGCGATCACAGTAGAACGACACCGAGTTTTCACTACACCGATATGTCCTTTGCGTGATGCATGCTCAATAAGGCGAAGGAAGAAGCAGGAACCAGAATGTGAATCGTTGCTGATGAACGTCCTGGCAGCAGGACAGGGATGGTCTTGCCCCCCAAGAGGCACAGGCTGGACGTGGAAGGCTATGCGGGTTTGTATGCAGCGTCTATCGGCGAGATTGAAGGTCGAGGGGCTGTAAAGACACCAATATTTCACATTTACATGTAGTGGGGATGCGAAAGATGCACACACTAATACGAGCTCAAGGGGGACGCGATCTTTAGGAATGCTGAATTCCTACTTATAGCCTAGGAATGGACGAGATAATGGGATTTTTCTGCAATTGACATAGCTCGAACGCAATACCCTGAGGCTAAAACTGAAGCGAATCAAGTTCATGCAATTTACATCACAGTTACCACACAACAGCTAAGAACAACAGTGTTCTCGATGCTTTCATTGGGGCGATTTCTGAACGTTGTGATGCTGAGCGAAAAAAAGCCTTTAAAAAAATATTATTCATAGTGAGCGTCTCGCCTGCAAAGTTCATGCCCTAAGTTGATACAAGAGTTTATAATTGAGCAGCAGTGTTGTGCACAGGTCACGATGTACCTTCTGCTGAAAAAGTCACACTTGCCCCTTCACTACAGTGATGCTGGCAACGCTCCCATGATTAGATGTACACATATATACTTTAGTAAACCTTGTTGTTGCGCTAGTTGGTGCATGTCACAAGAAAATCGACCGGCGCAAATCACCAGGGAAGGCGAAGAGAGCGTCAAATCTCAGCTAAGTTTACTCTCGCCAAACCACTGAAATAAATGGCAGAATCGCACACTCACACTGCACGGGCTATTTCAGAAAGGTATAAAAAACTGAATTCAATTGACCGCAGCACCACAGACGTAGCACTGATATCAACATCTATATTCTTCCTGATGCGGTATGCTTCTATAGCATCTCTCTCTCAATCACATCCTTGCTTCTACCTAGATTGCAAAAGGATTGCCAAAGTGCCTAGATTGCCTACCTAGAAGTGCCTAGAAGTGCCTACCTAGATTGCTAAAGTGCCAAAGGAGTATTCTTCGCCGAAAAATCTCTCGTTCGATCGTTTATACCTTGGCTGGTGTGGCAGATGCAAACCTTTCCTCAGGAGAGTGGAACTTGGTAGACAGACCCCTCTTAACGCCTCGCATGCCTCTTACCACCACAAGGGGCAGGCATGGGTCTTCTCGAGATATGTGCGCACAGACCCGGTGCCCCCCCCCCCCTTTGCCCCACCGGCGATAAGTAGACTTAGAGCAAGCCTTTGATCCACTTCGCCATTATTTTCTGGTTTCTCTTCTTGAACATGCCAACGTTGGATCCACTATATTTAAAGGTGTGAAACATGCTACAATGAATGTTCAACCCATTTAATTGTTAACGGCTATCTTTCAAAACCCGCGTTTCTTAACTCGTCTGTGAAACAGGGCTGTCCGTTGTCACCGACCTCGAGATTAGTTTGCATAACATACAGGCGTGGTGTGACAGATCAGGCATGTCTTTAAACAAAGAAAAAACTGTCTTTCTTCGTATCACAAGGAAAAAAAGCCCGTTAAAATACACCTACACACTGGCCGCCTCACCGCTAAAAGAAGTTGAACACTTCAAATATCTGGGATAAACGTTTTCAAACAACCTTTCGTGGAATTTACATATTAGTAATATATGTTCCTCAGCTTTCCGTAAACTTTGTTTCCTGAAACACAAGCTTGAAAATTCACCCGCCCACATTAAACTACTGAGTTACATTGCTTCCATTAGACCGAAGTTAGAGTATCCTTGCATTACATGGGATCCCTACACTAAACACAACATTAAAATAATAGAGAAACTCCAGAGAAAGGCTGTTCGCTTCATTTACTCCAAGTTCAAGCACACCGATTCCTCCACACAGCTGATGACAGAAAATGACATCCCCCTCCTCGAAACGCGTGGGCAGATTCTCCGCCTCAATTTCCTACAATCACTCATTAAACGTGAATTATCCATCGACCCCGCATTATATGTAACACCTCTGTCCTCAAGGCGTACACGTCACGATCACACACATGCTTTAACCCCTCATTTCGCTAGGACAGATATTTACAAACATTCATTTTTCCCAGGACAGTGTCTGAGTGGAACTCTAGGCATGAAAAGAATGACCTTTAAGTTACCACAATGCCCACGTTAGGTGTTGTGTTTTCATGTCGTATGTTTTTTGTACGTTGCGTTTTGATTTTGTATGATTTTGTATGTTGGAGTGGAATGCTGGGCATATAATGAATGACCTTTTTTACCGTAATACACGCGTTAGGTGTTGTGTTTCCACTTTGTATGTTTTACTTCATTTTACTTACTTTTGTTGGAACTACAGTACTGCCTTTTTTTTTTGTTAGAATGCAGTCTGAGTGCCTTTACTAAGTTGAGTGTAAATATTTGCGCATATTTTGTACTAACTGTATTGATATTTTGGTATTGTATTTTTTGGTGTACTATGGGTGCCCTTCCTGCAAGAACCGAATTCTGGTCTGCAGTATGTTATAAATAAATAAAATAAAATAAATATGAACCGATGAGGCAAGACCATTTTTTAGACCTGTCTGCGCAAATGGTCTGGGTTGGTACACCTCTTTATTAGACATCTGGTGTGGCGCTTTTCCTATTTTCGTGAGAGTGCTCATCCACACTTCGAACATTCTTGCAAGTGAATTTCTCAGAAGTTTTACAAAATTGAGTGGTATCTACTAATGTTGCATCGCCTCCCTATCTTCAAGGGTTCATGAGAGAGGTGTGTGAATCAGTGCGTTTTCTGACAGCCAGATTCTACAATGAGTACTTGTTCTCCAGCTCAAGAAAAAAAACTATATTGTGCTGTATTGGATATGCTCTTTCTGGCGCCACTTTACCGCTCTTTATATACTGCATTTTCTCGTCATGACGTGCTATAATATGTAACAAAAATTCAACAAATTTCAAACGGACTGGTATGCCGAGTTGATGAAGTCTACTACTCAAACACCCCTTTATACATTGTGTTGTACGAGATTTACTTTGTAACGTCTATTGTACATTAGTCGAATTGACCCTATGCATGTTGAACGCTATGTATATATGTAAGCCGCATTTGCGTTAAATGTCGAGTAAGAAAAAACGCCAGGCCTGCGTGGAAGGCGCAGCACAGTCACAGCGAAAGCTGAAAGAGCGGCCTTTCAGAAGCTTCTCGAAGCACTCATTCGGTAACTACTCCAAGCACACTTGCTTGATACCCAGTAGGGCATTAATAATAAACTTTTGGATAGTATGCCGGCATTTGCTATGCTATTTTTCGTCATTTTTCTGAGAAGCGTGGTATCCGCTAAACACTTGCAAGGAATTTCGTGCCAATTGTTAAGGCATTCGCTGACGACCCTGAGGAATTATGCCTTAAGTGAGTATTGAACAAGAACAAGCTTTTGTAATGAGTTGGAGCATTGTACGGCCCACTCGTTATACGCTATTCGCATTGTGCGACGACTAGTTGTTCTTTCGCCGTTTTAAAACGCTTTATAAGTCGCATTAACGCAACTGCTTTCCCGACATCAAGCCTGGCTAAGGGAAGTTTATCAACAAGCCCAAAGCACCAGCGTAGCTCACAGGTAGAATACTGGGCTGGCACCGAGCAGACCCGGGTTCAAGCCCCATTGTGGCATTAGTCATCATCATCAGCCTGACTACGTCTACTGCAGAACAAAGGCCTCTCCCATGTTCCGCCAGTTAACCCTGTCCTGTGTTTGCTGCTGCCAATTTATACTCACAAACTTCTTAATCTCATCTGCCCACCTAACCTTCTGTCTCCCCCTAACCCACTTGCCTTCTCTTGGAATACAGTTAGTTACCCTTAACGACCAGCGGTTATCCTGTCTATGCGCTACATGCCCGGACAATGTCCATTTCTTCTTCTTGATTTCAACTATGATATTCTCAACCCCCGTTTCTTCCCTAATCAACTCTGCTCTCTTCTTGTCTATTAAGGTTACACCTACCATTTTTCTTTCCATTGCTCGCTGCATCGTCCTCAATTTAAGCTGAACCCTCTTTGTAAGTCTCCAGGTTTCTGCTCCGTAGCTAAGTACCGGCAAGATACAGCTGTTATATACCTTTCTCTTGAGGGATAGTGGCAATCTACCTGCTATAGTTTGAGAGTGCTTGCCAAATGTGCTCCACCCCATTCTTATTCTTCTAGTTACTTCAATCTCGTGGTTCGGCTCCGCAGTTATTACCTGCCCTAAGTAGACAGTCTTTTACAACTTGAAGTGCACTGTTACCTATCTCGAAGCGCTGCTCTTTTCCGAGATTGTTGTACATTGCTTTCGTTTTCTGCAAATTAATTTTAAAACCCGCCTTCCTGCTCTCATTGTCTAACTCCGTAATCATGAGTTGCAATTCGTCCCCCGAGTTACTCTGCATTGCAATGTCATCGGCGAAGCACAGGTTACTATTGTACTCTCCATTAACTTATACCAAACTGTTCCCATTCTAGGCCTCTAAAAACCTCCTGTAAGCACGTTGTAAATGGCATTGAGGAGATCATATCCTCTTGTCTTACACCATCCTTTATTGATATTTTGCCACTTTCTTTATGGAGCACTATGGCTGCAGTTGATCAGGTGTAAATTTCTTCCCGGATATTTACATATGCTTCGTTGACGCTCTGAATCCGAAGTGCCATGCATGACTGCTGATATTTCTACTGAATCAAACGCCTTCTCGTAATCTATGAACGCTATGTATAGCGGTTGGCTACATTCTGAGCATTTCTCTATTACCTGATTGATAGCATGAATGTGGCCGATTGTTAATTAGCCTGTTCTAAATCTTCCTTGTTTCTTTGGTTGATTGAATTCTAATGTCTTAACTCTGTTAGCAATTACCTTTGTAAATAGCTTGTATACTACGGAGAGCAAGCTGATCGGCCTGTAATTCTTCAAGTCCTTGTCATCTTCTTTCTTATGTATCAAGATGATGTTAGCACTCTTCCAAGATTCTGGTACTCGTCCCGTCAGGAGACACCTCGTAAACAGGGTGGCTAGTTTTTCTAACACAATCTGTCCTCCATCTTTCAGCAGATCTGATGTTACCTGATCCTCACCAGCAGCTTTTGCCTCTTTGCATTCTCTCCAAGGCTTTTCCGACTTCTTCCACCGTTATTAGCGGGGTGTCATTTCGGTTACTGCTAGTTCTTATAGTTCTTAAGTTGTTAAAGTGGTTGTCCCGGCTACTGTACAGATCTCTGTAAAAATCCTCCGCTATTTTACCTATCCTATCCATATTGGTAGTTACTTTGCCTTCCTTCTCCCTTAGTGCATACATCTGGTTTTTGCCTATCCCAAGTTTTCTCATCACTGCTTTGACGCTTCCTCCGTTGTTCAGAGCGTGTTCAATTGTCTCAATGTTATACCTTCTTACATCGGATACCTTACGCTTATTAGTCAACTTCGAAAGCCCTACTACCTCTATTTTGTCGGTTGTACTTGAGGCTTTCATGCTTTGACGCTTCTTAGTGAGATTCTTCATTTCCTGGGACAGCTTGCCAGTGTCCTGTCTAAGTACCTCCAACTCTTACTGCACACTCCGTAATGATAGTCGTCAGATTATCATTCATTGCGTCAACGCTAAAGCTGGTTTCCTCGATAAGATCCGAGTACCTGTTCTGAAGCGAGACTGAATTCCTGTACGTTCCCTCTCAGTGCTAGCTCATTGATTGTCTTCTCGCGTATCAGTTCTTGTCTTTCTTTTTTCAAGTCTAGGTGAATTCGAGACCATACCATTCTATAGTCACAGCATCGTAGCTTGCTAAGCACTTCCACATCCTACACAATGTCTGGGTGTGAACTCGGTATAAAGTCCATTTCCTTCTTATTTTTGCCTCCATATCCACTTACGGTTTCCTCGCTTTCGTTAGAAGGTATTCAAAATTCGTAAACTATTGCGTTCTGCGAATTCTACTAGTAGCTCCCCTCTGGCATTTCTAGTACCGAGCCATAATCTCCTGGTGCCTGGTCTCCAGCCTGCTTCTTCCCTACTTTTGCATTGAAGTCTCCCATCAGTATAGTCTGTGTTTTTACCTTACTCATTGCCGATTCCATGTCTTCATGGAAGCTTTCAACTGACACGTCCTCGTGACTGGATGTAGGCGCGTAAGCCTGTACCACCTTCATCTTGTATCTCTCATTGAGTTCAAATACAACACCTACCACCCTTTCATTAATGCTACAGTATTTCTCTATGTTGCCAGCTATGTTTCCGTAGATAAGGAACCCGACTCCCAGTTCTCTTCTGTCAGCCAAGCTCCGATAGCAAAAGACGTGCCCATTCTGCAGCAGTTTATAGGCCTCATATGTCCTTCTAACCTCAGTGAGACCTATTACATCCCATTTAATATTTTCTAGCTCCTCGAATAGTACAGCTAGACTTACGTCACTAGATAGGGTTCTAGTGTTAAACTTTGCAAAGTTCAGGTTCCATTAGTAGTAGGTTTGTTTGTTTTTGTTTTTTCATTTCGTGCGATGTGGTTACGTACAGCGGCAGTGGCGTCAGACAACTACTGCGGTGCGTGACCCGAGTTGTGATCTCATAGCAGCTTTCACTGTAAAACGTAAATTATGGGGTTACGAATGGTACTGTACTCCAAGGGGGCTATACATAATTGGCCATTTTTAGTACTTGGCATGCCACATATATGTACATTGGCGATGTTTTTGGCGAAATTTAAGATGTGGCAACTTTTGGTGACTTTTCGCTTGTCATATGGCGAATTTCACTCGAAACTCGGTGAAAGTCCTGCTCCGGTCAGGTGAACTTGATCTTTTTAATAGGCTTCTTGAAATAGCACGTACTAGCGGTCTGAGACAGTGTGCGATATTGCATTGTGACGTTGAGGTGTGTTTTGCGCATAAGGCAGTGCACATATTGAGGTAATTTGGCAAGAACAAATTATGTTGCGAGTTGATGCTCTTTCTTTTCGCTTTTTTTTATTAGGTGGTTTGAGTAATTTCTTGTGACATACAGAGAGCTGATAAAGTGGACCGTGATGCGAGCATCATCAGTTAAATAAGCGTTGAGTGGTAGAAATGCAGTCAAAACTGACCTTCCAGGCTTCTCTGGAGCTTTGCAAACAGGAACAAGTTTGCCTTGTTCACACTAGGACTGTCAAGGCTGTATTGGCTTTCAAGATCAAAGGAAGAGTGGATGCTTAAGAGAAGTGTGAAAGGCCAGTTTTTATAGTGTTGCAACCATTTTATGGGCTGCTGGTCTCCGATAATCATGGAACCTGTATTCATGGAGCCATTTCATCGTGTATATTTTTTTGTTAGCAGCGGTGTATCTGTGTGTGAGAATACCAGGAATTATATGTACATATCAGATCGGCAAATTGTTTTATCAGATTTATTTTATAATAGATGAAGTGCGTAGATATGTTGGAAAGTGAGTACTGGTGTACAAACACACATGGACATTCTACTGCAGACGCACACGCTTCTTGGACATATCAGCACATCTTCAGCACTGTGAAATTGGATCAATTTATCCACACTGCAATGGCTCGAGAATGCACTCGCACACCTTACAAAACTTTCACTGCACTCTTAATACCTGGAAAGCTCGAAATTCCAGATTACAGCCCGAAATGCTTCGCAGCATTTTGTTACACGAAGGCTTTTTAATGCTTAACCGAATGTAAACAGAACCTGCCAAAGCAGTCCCAAGAAGAAAAAAAAGAACAGTGCCTACCCGTGTCACTGCAGACCGCCAAGCATAGAGTCCCAATACTCTTATGAAGGATGTTCGACCCCGGCAGTTCCAGAAGCAAAGGGTGGGTGACGTAAGCGAACGAGCAGAGCTTCTTTGAATGTGCCAGATGCACAAGTCGCCAAGCTAGAAAGAAAAAGTCACTGATAAATCAGCGCCATACATGGCGCACCTATTCTACCGATACACTAGGCTGATGATACACTGATGTCTAGCTTTAACGCCTAGTTTAGAGCATGACCACTTGACACAGTGAGACTAATCATAGATGCTGTCACACATTGCAAGAGAGGAAGTTTACAACTATCCCGAGTAGATAACAGACTGAAAATACGAGTTAAAGGAAGGTGTCATTGTAGCATTAGATTCACTATAAAATTGATAATTGTTGTAAGTCACCCTAAGTAGTGCCATAGATTACTAAATCATTTTGCCAAGAAACTGAGGCATTCCCTCTATAATGGAAGTGTTGTGCCATTTTGAATTGTTCCTTTTGGTAGATCAAAGAGAACAGGTTACCTGTCCCGTTTTCAGTGCTGCAGCCAGCCTTTTTTTTTTGTTTCAACGAGAAGAAAAGTAGCTGTTCAAGAAAAATTAGGGGATTTTTAAAAGGCCCTGAAACACTTTCCTGAGTAGCCATGAAATAAATTCACTGGAAGAGCTTATTGCCTCACAAATTCAACGCCGCAAAATTTTTAAGAATCCGTCCAGTGCCAGTGGAGTTAGAGGTTTGTCGCATGCTGCAATTGAATTCTCTCTTCCCTCGCCCCGACGAAAGCGCCAGAAGCTAAGTAGCGAGGAATGGCAAGACTACAGAAAAACGTCACGCGCGCTTCGTGACCTTGAGCACTTTTTTTCTTTTAATGCGCGGCTTTCTCAGTGTGATCGCGCGCGCACGCGCGTACAAGTAGCAGCCTCCCACGGCGATCTCTGCAACGAGTGAGCGCGCCATGTTCCAATCAGCCAATGACTCATACATGGGTCAATGACGTGCGATTTTGGGGCATAGAACGTAATTTGTCGAGAGAAGAGAAAGCGATTTTTGGCTGATTTTGGTAATTTATTCTAAATTCCAGGCCGCATGCTGTGCTATAATATTTGGCTCGCTTGTTGTCGAAAGCCTCTACTAGCGATCGGCAGCGTTTTCTGACCACGCTCAAAAAGTGTTGCAGGGCCCCTTTAAGCGTTGCACGTGACAGCGATATCCTATACCTAGTGCTTACTTGAAGCACTTAGTGCATGAAATCTTTCCAAACTTGGTATGCACCCACAACGTGGCTTCAAGGGAATAGGCGCAGTAGCGTATGTGCCTTTTGGGGTGGGTGACCGGCTTTAAACCACAAAATCATGTTATGGTCACATGTTATGAGGACTGATGGCCATGTGCGCCTGTTCCACGCATTATCGATTGATTTGTGGAGTTCAACGTCCCAAAACCACCATATGATTATGAGAGACGCCGTAGTGGAGGGCTCCGCAAATTTCGACCACCTGGGGTTCTTTAACGTGCTCCCAAATCTGAGTACATGAGCCTACAATATTTTCGCCTCCATCGGAAATGCAGCCACCACTGTCGGGATTCGAACCCGCGACCTGTGGGTCAGCAGCCAATACCTTAGCCACTATACCACCGTGGCGGGGCGTACCACTCAATATCAACGCACTATTTCACGTTGTATTTTGAAGTATGTGTACACGACGCACGTGTTTGTAAAGCATGGAAGTTACTTCCACTGCATTTCCAAGTAGAGGAAGGTTCTTTTCCCTGCATTCACAAGCAGACGTGTGGCTACTAGGCAGAACACCCGTTTGCCACGCAAGCGAACCGAGTTCAATCGCCACCCAAACCCAGAGTTTTCTTATTTGCATCGTCCTCGATTTCTTGGTCACGCGCAAGATAATTTTTCGCTCACAATCAACGACACCCGAATTTCTGCAAAACAAGCTTTTTAATGTTACCGCATGTAAGTGCTCGAAATAACCGTGGCATGCCACTGTGAACCTGGCTGCTAAAAGACAGCGCTTACTCAAGTGCTCCCATCGAAATTATGCCAACACGGTACGAACTCGAGATTCTTTAGTCCACAATTGTTTACACTCCGCCCTTGTTACTCAATGAAATGTGTATGCTTACGCGAATCATTGCGGATCTTCAAGCAAGGGTTCATCGAAACGAGAAGGTCACTAGCATGAAGATGGACTGCGGCTGCGTTAGGTTGACCGAGGACATCTTGCAGAAAGGGCTGGTGACATACGGACCTGCAGGATCACCCAATGTATGTGTCGGGTGGAAAGATGAGCAAGCTGCAATAAAAAGTGAGGCACATTCATGACAAGCTGATGTGAAGTGTCATTGAAAGGACACTGAAATTTGTAGTGTGACTGGTGTTCGCAATTGCGAGATAAACGCATCATGCCATTAAGAATCCGGTCATACATGCAATGTTTAGGCACGTGCGCTATTTAGGCATGCGCTTTAACTGGCACTTGGGTGCTGCAAATATTCGAACGAATGTTATAATGTATTCAAAACTTCAAATTTACATTCATGCGACTTGGAAGTATTCGAAGGAACATAAATGGCAAGCAGCACCGCATGACCCTTGTGAAGGCCGTTTCGCTGCAATGGAGGGTTGCGATGTCGTTTTAAGAGAAATACACACTGCGGCGAAGCCCCACTTCAAAGTTAAATGGACGGATGGTGGTCCCATCAATTCATCGTAAAATGTTCAAAAGCTTGTTATACTGGCTTACATTGTACGGCTACAGTAAATTATAAAGATGAGCTATCTGCGTCGAATGAAACCCATTAACAACGACAAGCCTTCGAAGTGCTATAGCGCGCGCCATCTAGTTATCACCATGGACAGGCGCGCACATCTTGCTCGGCAGCTGTGCGCATATATGCTTGCCTGTCCTTGGTGATAGGTGGACGGCGTGCACAATTCCATCGTGAATGCTTGTTGGTGTTCGGGTTTCATTTAACGCGGAGAGTACTTTACAGGCTGTTGTTTGTATTCTACCGAAAGTAAATCGTGCTACTATTCAAAGTTGCTGGCACTTTGAAATAATATAAAGACATTTACACAGGCCTTCTTTCAGTTAAAGTGTTGAGCAGGTCAGTTGGGACACGGCAATTATGCTCGTTCGTTTTTGTTTTTTATTAGGAGGAAGTTTTTTATAGGGTGAGGGTCGTTCCCGCCTCTGTAGTAGCGGCACTATGTAGTTGCCTCTAGTTTACTAACTGCTCAATAGATGGCACTGAGTGTATGTTTTTTAGACTTACTGTGTATGCTACCTTTAGGTAGCAGAGTTGCACATAGTTCCGCCATCTTGCTTGCTGAGAGGTCCATGTCATGCAGGAAAGCCATTCCTTTCAAATGAGGAGCCGACGCAGCCTAGTGGCTCTGAACGTTTTCTTGCTCGTTCATAACGCCTTGCTGGGGCCATGACAATCACTACGAATAAAGAACACAACAAAACTCGAACAATGACTTCATATAGTACTGGTACTATAGCTTGTTTCATGGCAGTCGCCATAGGAAGATTTTTTTAACAACTAACAAGAAAACATTGATTTAATTTGTCGAGAATCGTTCACACCATTCGCGACAACCTAGTTCCGCCAATCGCTCGTTTCACGTAGTTTTGCCCACTTTAAACGATTAAGTAGGTGGCTCGATGAAACCATTGCTAGAACTGCCCTTTCGTGTGTTGCAAATAACGCAAGCTAACGAGAATTTTCGCCAATATATACGTGGCTGTGGCATTAAGTAAACACTCGGTGAGGTTTCCAATGCAATGCCGCACAGTGTCCCGACTAAATTAGACTGTTTTCCACAGACTTGTAGGGTGCATGTTCAAACATTCACTTACACACAATTTCATCGTTACGTCCCATTCGATGTACGCCGACGAATGCACGCAAAAGAATACCTACCCTGCTTGTTATCGCCAGCTCTAGTCGCAAGAATATCGCTACGAAATTTACAAGTACACTTCATAATCATATGTCAGTCAGGAATGACGTCTATGGTGATGTGCATTCTGAAACGTCGTGTAATGATGGAAGTAGCGAGTCATAGGCACTGCCGACACATTCAACCTGCAGTGATGATTTCGACGGCTGGCCGATGTACTGTCGTGAGTAATATACGAGCGGAAAGCAGATTCCATGCTTATTCAACTATTTGCAATGTACTGAACTGAATTAGGCATACAGAATTGACAGAGCTACCTTTTGCTTGAGCATTTAGTGTCATGAACATGTTTTTCTTATGCCTATTACCATGAACGGGCACTATAAAACGGAAGACCCGAAATCCACTTGCAGTGTAGCTTTCTTTTTTGGCACGTGTTCAAAAGGCATAGTTTATTTCCAACTTCGAAAATGCACAGCAGCCACTTGAGACGGCGACGGACTTGCCACATGGAATGGTGAAGAAAGCCTCTCCGCTGACTCGTCAATTCGCGCAGTGGAGAGCGCAGAATCCTGTCATCGTGGCAACTACGCAGCACTGAGTCACGGCGCTTCAACGAACAGACACCAGCACACGGACGTTCATTAAAAACGCTCAACACTTTCGCGCTCAGCCAGATCGCCTCGCCGGACTGCTTTTACAGCGGTGGTGGGGGTGGCGCCTGTGGCGAGGCGGTCGCCAGCCGGCTTGTCTCTGTGCCGTCGTTTTGTTCTCGCGCTATAACTATCGCCATGCCATACCAACTAGCCCAAGCTGCCGGCCGCAATGTTGGCTTTCTTTAAAGTAGACCTTTTCGGCGGACGTGACCCCGCTTCACGAATGGGGGCGCGAGCGGCGATTTCTATCAGTGGCGCAACTCTCCTACCCAATGGTAGCATATGAAGTAACTCTAACGTTCTTAGAAATATCACCAGATAACTAGTGGTTTTAGGGAGCATACATACTGGCAAACGCTTCGCTGCACTCATAATTCACTCCGTGAATGTGCTGTATTTTTTTATCATATTGAGCACATGATATTCAAATGCGATTCGAAATTCCTCCACATCACTACTTGCTTCGAACCTAACATTTACTATCCTCACATGTCTAGTAATCTTAGCTCTGCAGCGAGCACTCGCAGCGAAATCTAACCAATATGGCACGAACTAGATTGCAAGCTGAAGTTTGTTCATTGTGTAACCCTAGAGTGTCGCATTTTAATTCTTTTATTAGCATTGTTTGTAAACTGGGCGCCAATCGGTAAGAATTTTTTTAAAGTGTTTAAGAAGACAAGCACTGACTTGACTCCGTTTATTGGTGTCTGGTCTGACAAAAACATTCAGTTTGTCCCAAAAATAGACACAAATAATCCAAAATTTTCTTAAAGAAGGTATTTTTAATGAAATCAGCCATTGTACGAATGAACCCAACAAAACGTTTGGTGATACTTGATCGTTTTGCAGTTTCTGCAGAATGCGGTAGGTCTCATTCACTCTGTGCACTGTTTTTTTTTAATTTATTTATATGTTGGGTTTACCACCCAAAAGTTATCATAGGATTATGAAAGATGTCATAGTGGAGGTCTCCAGAAATTTTGACCATCTGGGGTTCCGCAACGTGCACCCAAACCTGGGCGCACGGGCCTGCAGCATTTTTGCCTCCATCGAAAATGCGCATTTATTTGGTCACTGTTTGTGGATGTTTACTATATTGCATATGTGTGCTTCTGCGTTAGTCTGGGTGATCTTTTTACCATAAATGGAGTCTACAGTCTGTGCTTCGTCTTCTTCCCTTGCATCGTTTCAACGTGTATTCACTCACACAAGTCGCTGCACATCGTCGGGCTAACATCGCTCAAGACAACGCAGTGGAGTCGAGCAGGCAGACCACCATCAGCTGAGTGACGACCTACCAGAGACGTCGTCGCTGGCGGAGCAAGGGCTGGACGAAATGCACCAGGAACCTGCGGGGCCGTCCATATCGTGCATCAGGTGCAGAGCTGCGAGAAAAAGCCACTCACTTGTCCATCAAGGCGAGACGGGGTGCACCCGTTGTGCCAATATACACGACGTGCTCGAGGTGGGTAGACAGCACCCTCACTGGCGACTCCCGTGTACTAGTCACATGAAAACGACCACAACCTCTTAGCCATTTGTATATTAAGCATTTTTGTTAGTTTAGTTATGCCCGGGGTTGTCATCGTCCCATACACGTACTCCTGGAACGGCAGTGAAAAGGCATAGGCGACCTCGAACGGTTAAAACTTGTTTATTCTTACTTAGACGGGGTTGGCTGGCGAACTGCCGTGGGTAAGTGAGCGGAAGATCAATGTGTCGAGCGGGGGATGGAGGAGGAGGAAGAGGAGGAGTCTTCATGACCAATGCCGTTTGCATCCGGTCGGGCACCGACTCATTGTGTACCACTCGGAGGCTCACTCGGAACCCAAGGATGGTTTGGGACCCAAGGATGGTTTGGGACCCGGAACCCAAGGATGGTTTGGGCCACCCCTACCCTTGCTTCTGGACTGCTGCTTCTGTTGATGACGACCGTTCCACTGCTCAATTAATCTTTCCTCTTCTTTCCACTTTTCTCCCTTTTCCCTTCCCCGCAGGCACTGCGCCGTGCTCCCGATCGGGTCGCAGAAATTAGGTGCCTTTTCTCATCTTCTAACCACTACACCACCATTAGTGAATACATTTAAATGCATTGGTGAAGGTAGTGCAGTGTTGAACAAGATGTCTGACGTGGGTGTTTTTGCGGGCGTAAGAATTTTTTTTACCTTAGAAAGGCTCGCTGCCAGCAGATAACCATGATAGAAGTGAGGGGATTCGGTGAAGTTTATAAAAAATATAAACTTACTGTTAATACAATGATCGCATTTACACTGAGATTGCAGTGAAACACAGTAATATATTTTCACGCATTCACTTGCTTCAATTTTCGTCTCCAGAGCATTTGCGTCAAACTGTAAATTTCAGGCACTCATAGGCAGTCAGTGAGTCTCGTTGAGAGTGTTACAGTGCACTTCGTACGCAAGTATCACGAGCATATGTGGAAGCTCATTGAGCAAGTAGAATCTATAAGCACAGGAAAACGTGAGTTACCGTGCAAACTTAAAAGTTTGTCAGTACTAGAAAACTACGGCAAGAGGCAATATACTGTGAGCATGCAACAACCCCATAGTCTATAATGGGCGCGCATAGCTATAATGTTCCTGCTACTAACAAAGCTCACCACAATGATGGTCGTTTCCGCAATCCCCAACGGATCGCCGACTGTGCACCTCCTTGACAATGGTTCCCAGTTTTTCAGTCCATTGTCCAGATGTCGCCACCCCTTCGCAAAGCTGCATAGGCATGTCTCGCTGTTACCAACTAGAAATAATAAAATTGAAGATTGATTTCCAGAACTACGGCAAGATTTCACGCATGTTGGACTTCGGGCTATCTGACGAAGTCGAGTTCCTAAACGGCACCTCAATTTACAACAACAGAAGTGTCTGCATTTTGGTCCCAACTAAATGCAACCACTGTGGTCTTTGTCGCGGTTTCTATCAATACAGTTTCATAGCTACAAAGCCACCTGGTGCAAGTGTCACGGAAAGCCAGCATGTTTCAGCACAGCCGCACGTGAACCAAGCCTAAGAGTGTACAAAGTTTTAAAACCCGTTTCAGAGTGTGTAAAAGGGGCCAAGACACTAACCAATGAATTTGTGGTCTTCAGCAAATGATCAGCTTAGATTCTGTTGTGCTTGTACATTGTGAAAATTGAACAGTAAAAAAATGTGGCAGTGCAAGACAAGCCCTGAAGTACCTGGATATAAACCCCCTACACCCTTCCTCAGGTACTTATTAAATGCTGGCTATAACCTAGAAACAAAAAAACAATGTCCGGTTTTCTGGCTATATCCAGTCCTTTACGCGGTACAAGATTAAGAGTTAACCACCCTAGGCGACCACTACTTGACATGGCTTGTGCGACATGCGCTGCCATGAAGAGAGTGTCGTCTTCAAGCAAAGTTAAAGCAGCTGCAGTGTCGTGCCCACTCTAACAAAAGGTTTCCACTGCAAAACGAGATCGAGAAATGAGCGAACACCAGGTAAGACAGTGACATCTTGTCCCGGCATCTTTCCACTAGTTCTTTGTTTGCACCGCAAATCTTGTTCAGCTGCGCACCATCTGCTAGGCTACACACACCTAAGGCATATTTGCGTTCTCATTCACCGTATTTTTCGAAATACACGAGAGGCTCACACCAGGCAGTATTGAGAGGATGGCAACCAGGAAAACCTGTTCAGCGCCAAGGTGGAAGTGCTGTGGTGATCCGCAGATGGCTCGGCTCTCCTGGCGTAAACGCAGACTGCAGTGACCTCTAATGAAATACGAGCCACTTTGTAGTCCTAAACATGCACAAGGTATTGCAATACTGAACATACGAGTGCGTGGTAATAGCCTCGAACAGTGTAGAAAATACTCGACAGTGTAGAAAATGAATTAAGGGAGCCTCATGAATTGTCATTCCGACCAAAAGCCTTTACAATGAGGGAAGTACGACATTAGCACGAGGTTTTATGCAACATTTTTGTGGACGTTGATCGGTGTTTAGATAGTACTGTAGACGAAAGATGTATTTTTAATTTTTTTAAGATATGTAGAAGATTATTTTTAAAAGGCCCTCTTTTCTAACCTATAGTCAGCTCCCTTCATGCTATCCTTAACGTTTTTAAACAGTGTGGAAAGGGATCGACCTTTACCTATGAATACGCCACCGATAACTCACTGCAGTTTTCTTTAGATATAAGTCTCGTTATAGCTCATCATCTATGTTGGCTTTATACTCCGCGGGCGCAGAAGGCCCTTCTGCCTTATGATTTTGCGCAGTCTAAGCTTGTGAAGAGGGGGATCGCTAAACTGTTTTGTTTCGCTCTCGGGGAATCATGCCCACAATAATTATAAGATAGCTTCAATTATTAGGTGCAGCGTTTATCTGCTGCGGGGTGTCCTTGAACGGTAGTGACGGCAATCGCCGAAATTTTGCGTGATGCCAAAGCCGCCCGTCAGAGCGTGGACCCTGGCCTACATCGCTGGGGGCGTGCAGAGGTGACGCCGTATAGGCATCACATTTCTCAGAGCTCGAAAATAGATATCGAGTAGGCACGATGCGCCGATGGTGTTCTCAGCCCCCAGGTATAGCTGGCTGGGTTTTGTGCCAGAATCTTCTCTGGGGAGAAGAAATCCAGCGGTTGCGGAAAGCGAACTTTTGCGTACGTGAAATGTGTGGCCAGCGTCGTCTATGAAATACCGCTGGCTTGTGGAAAATCTTGCGTTGTTCATACGGGGCATTGCGTCAACGACGTTGCAAGGGAACACAAGCTCTCACTTGGAAACAACGGGAACGTGCATTTGCCCGTGCATTGCCACGCTTGCATGTGGTAACTGATTATCAGAGAGGCCCAGATTTCAGGTAGGAGCGGTGATAACAGAGCCCGCGAACTGATGGAAGCCTTTTATACTTCTGCAAGAGGCAACGATTTCGTAAGCGACATTCCAATGGCCTTATTGTATAGTGAGCGTAACTACAGACCGGGAGCACCCAGCATGTCGATCTATTACTGTCACCTCGCCAAGCAACCAAGTTAGGTGCCCTCATGCATTTGCGTTGCACTTACTGAATGTTTTCGAAGAGCTAGATTTTCTTAATGTTCGGAGTGCTTCTCCCATACGTTGTATGCATTTAGCATAGCTGGCAATCGACTATAGCAGGTGCGTCTTAGCTGACATCAGCGCAACGCCCCAGCTGCTACATTTCTATATGGTGGCTATTGGGTATAGGAACACTCCTAAGTGCCAATTGTAACCTTTTGAGGAAACGATTGCTGCGATTAAATCTACCGGAAGCAAGATTTGTTTTGTTCAATATTGTTCTTGAAGAGAAGAGAAAGTGCTTACTTGATGAGGAAGTGCTGTGAAGATGTCCCCAAGGCGATCTTCTGAATGCGTGGCCCAGAGGGTTTGTGTGGAGACGTTGCTCCCGGGGTGAAGCCAATGAACTCATTAGTCATTTCAATCAACGAAGTCATCAAGTCATTGAACTAATTATGACTCGATGTACACATTCGAATGCAAGTTGCGTTTTGCATGTTCGTGCGTCTAGTGTACAAGAAATGGCACGATATAATATGGCAAGCTGAGCTCGTTTGTAATTAATGTGAAAAGACTAAGCATAAAATTACGGACACAAGAGAAGTCGAAACAATAATGCCGATCACAATGCTATACAAAAAAAAACCTTTCCGACACTGTTTGCTTATTGTTAATTTGCTGCGTAAGACTCCAACCAATAACTTGAGCGAAGGCATGACGTTGTTCGATGGCTCTGCAAGGGAGCCGAATTTCGAGGAAAATGTCGAAAGTATGGTTTGTCATTTCAACGAAACAATTCGGACATGTATCTTGATTTTATGATTTATGTAAAAAGGAAAGATGACTGACTGCTGAGTAATTCAATGCCTAAATGTACAATAGGATTGATTATTATTTGGCTTATGCATAGAAAACATTAAGACACAGGAAATAGGGAGGAAACAGGTCAACAACTGCCGCCTATAGGGGCACAATGACCGCCTGCTCGTTTGGGATGGGGAGACAGAAGAAAAGAAGGCAGGATGAAGAAAAATCGAGAGAATATGAAATACAAAAAAAAAACGCCAGGCCTGCGCGGAAGGTGCAGCACAGTCCCAGCAAAAGCTACAGGAACGGCCTTTCAGAGCCTTTCAAAAAACTCATTGGTTAAATACTGCAAGTACGCTTGCTTTATGCCCACTACGGCTATATTATTAAAAGTTTTAGCGTAGCGGGCCGGCATTCGCCATGCTATCGTTCGTCATTCTTCTGAGAAGCGTAGTATCCACTAAACAATTGCAGGGAATTATGTGCCAATTTTTCATACAGTGGCTGACAACGATGAGGAATTGCGCCTGAAGTGGGTATGCGCCACAGTTGATAGGTGAACAAGAACAAGCTTTTGTAATGGGTTGGAGCATTGGAAGACCCACTCGTTTCGCTATTCGCATTCTGCGACGATTGATTGTTCTTTCGCTGTTTTAAAACGCTTTAGAAATCGTATTAACGCGATTGCCTGACCCATATCAAGCCTGCTTAAGACAAGTTTGCTAACAAGTCCCAAGCCCCTGCGTAGCTCAGTGGCAGAACACTAGTACCTGCGCATTTGAGAAAAGTACTATTAGTTTGTGAGCCTGGAAATAAAGGTTTGTTTCTAAATGAAATAGCCGATTCCTTAGCTAAGTCGTCAATCAGCGAACCAATTCTACCGCTCTGTCCATCATCCGCTTATGTGACTGCTGCTCGATTCCGCAGACGTACGCTTATGCAAGTCTTTAAAGGTTGAGCACTAACAAACTCTACAGAATATCACCATTTATTAGATCCCTGGCGAAAAGACTTTTGCCGCACTCGAAAACAAGAAGTAGCTATCACAAGGCTGCGTTGCCGGGCACCAAATCTAAATTTCTATAAACACAGGTCTGCTCAGGCACCTTCGCCACTGTGTGCATTCTGTGATGAACTGGAAACAATAGACTATTTCTTTTTGACCTGCAGGCGGTTTAACACATTACGAAAAACCCTATTAGAAATACCTTTACGTGGTATTGGTATGGACTTATCTCTGCCTGTCATTTTGTCTTTTGGAGCTTCCATTTCCGGTTCCTCTAATGCGACAGTATGCGCTGCCGTCCGGGACTATATTGATGAAACTAATAGGTTGACTAATTAACCAGTTTCATTATCCTAACAGGTCCACGTAATTATATACGTATAAAATCAGATTATTGCTCTATACTAAGAACAAATTCGTTTATGTAAATATTTGCATGCATTACATTAAGTACCACACTTTCCTAGGCTATCGGTAATCTTTCTGTTAAACCTCCATCATTCCAAATCTGAACAGTAAATTTTGAAACCACTTGATTCTTGGCCAATCCCCCACAGTGGGTAAGCGCCACTAACAATAGGAGAACAACAACAACAACAATACTGGGCTGGCACCCAGCGGACCCGGGTTCGAGCCTAACTGTGTCATTGGTATTCCGATTTCGTGCGATGTGGTTACGAACACCGGTGGCGGTGCCGGCGGACAACTACGGTGCCCACGTGACCCGAGTTTTGATATCGCAACAGCTTTCGCTGTAAAACAAAACCCACACACACGTAAACACAACTAGTCACATGGAAAACGGTAAACGTGAAACCAAGTCCATTTTCTTTAGGTTAAAATAGCTCCATGGGCCTGTTCGCGCATAGAAGCACATTCTCCTGGGAACAGGCAAAGGGGCAACGGTGGGTGCACTAAGTTCAATGAGTCCATGCTCCTCGAGTAGTGCTCGCTGCACAACGAACGCAAGCATTGCTGATGTTGTGGTTCATGTACTTAGGGAAAATGGAGCAGTGATGCTATCGTTATCAGTCGCAGGGGTTTTTACCCACCTTTGCTGGCATAACTGCGGCTATAATCGAGAGCATTCACGCTTAAAACGCGGAGGCTACTGACAATTTAGGAATATAGGTCACTATAAACAATGTAGGAATGTAGGTCACTCTAAAATTATGCGTTACAGTGTCACACAGGAGACACGACCAACAGATCAGAATGCCCACAGGTCCTTGGCGGTATAATCATCTGCGCACTGACAGATCCAACTCTTAGCTTGACTAAAACTCTTAGATAGCAAGTACTTTGAAACGAGTCATGTGTTTTGTAGAATGTATTATCTAATGCCTTGAATACTGTTGGGAAAATATGAAATTTCAATACAGTTGATCACGATATACGAGTAAAGTTTGTTAACGACCGAAAACACCAGAAATATCTTCTATACATGAACTAGCAAGTAGCAAATAAACAATGTACGAAAAAGGAAATTAGAACCCATTTGTTAGGCAGAGAGTCAACTAACGGACAACCTAAAAAAATGGCAGCATATCCACGGAGTGAATGATGGAGAGTGGGGCGAAGCATTCGTCCGTCGATGCGTCCGTCTGTGTGACCGTCCATGCGTCTGTTTGCGCGCCCGTCCCTGCGTTCTTTCATGCATCCGCCTTTGCGTCCGTTCATGCGTCCATCCATGCATCTGTTTGTGTGTCCGTTCGTTCATCTATTCAACACTCCAAGTCCCACCATCTCGCATCTTTTTATCATATATTCCCCATATAGAAGCACCGCCATCCAGCGGACAATCCAAGGACTAAACGAGAGGTGGCACACGCACACTTTCTTACGGCCTGCGTTTTGGGTCCACTTCCCACCTTTAACCACCTCGAGTTCATGGTATATTCTAGTTCACTGTATTCATGGCACTGCGACCAAACGCTCGCTAAACCTTTCGAAAACCAAGGAGGTTACGCCCAGCGAGTATAACGTAGCAACCTTTCCCTGTCAGATAGGGCTCAATTTACATGCCAATGGCTGCTAATGAGAAATGAGAGACAGGAGAATTCGGCTTTTACTTTCTTACGGCTTGCGCTTCGTATCTACTTCTCATTTTTAACGACCTTGAGTTCATTCATGGTATATACAAGTTCATTGTATTCATGGCACTGCGGCTCAACGCTCGCTAAACCTTTCTAAAGCTAAGGAGGTTACACCCAGCGAGTATAATGTAGCACCCCTTTTTTGTCCGATAGTGCTCAATGTACATGCCAATGGCTGCTAATGGGGATCGCAGCATGCGCGTTGACTAGAAGCCGAATGCTCATGTCTCTCCTTCCCCATTAGCAGCCATTGGCATGTACATTGAGCACTATTTTTTATTGTTAAACAACGCACAGAAGAAATCTCTCACTGGCACCACCTTGGAGGTCAAGTGTTGTACCTATTTCGGGTATGTGCCACTGGTGGTTACATACGAGGGACGCCCAAGCCACGCCATAAGGAGATTCGCCCCTAAAAGCCAAAGAGAGTATAGGGATGTTATTGGTGGCAATGATGACGTAAATCTAGAAAGAGTGAACTAAGTAACTTTCCACTAGCAGGGGCCGAACGTCCCAAAACCACCATATGATTATGAGAGACGCCGTAGTGGAGGTCTCCGGAAATTTTGACCACCTATAGTTCTCTAACGTGCACCGAAATCTGAGCACACGGGCCTACAGCATTTCCGCCTCTATCGGAAATGCAGTCGCCACAGCCGGGATTCAATCCCGCGACCTGCGGGTCAGCAGCCGAGTACCTTAGCCACCAGACCACCGCAGCGGGGTCAGCAGGTTATCTTTCGTCAATCTCATAAGGCCCATGGCGACCACTCTGCTTTGGCTCCGCTTTGATAAAACACAAACCCGCCAATTCAAACTCTGGATCTGGAGAAATCGAAACCTGGCAAATCCTACAGCGGAGACCAAATGCAGTCCGACGACGGGCATGTCCCTTGAGAGAAGCTCATTCTCATGTTGGAATTGAGAGTTTCAGAGAGAGCTCAGAAAAATGCTTCGATTGCTTCTTTGTGCTTTAGTTTTACTTTTTAAGAAGTGCTCTTTTGAAATTTTTCGGACTCGATACATGCGTCTCAGTGCGGACAAGACGCTCTGCTGTGTCTGTGGTTGTGTGTATCTGTATGTAATCTCAAGGAGCAAAAGCCCATGTATGACAAGAATGCCGTATGGCGTCATTGGCAGTGGCCTGGAGGACGCCTCCAGACAACAGTGCTTCGGGCAACCTGCACAGCTTGTCATTCTCAGGTCAATTTTCCTGCTGGTGGACGAGCTGTTGCGTTTGGCGAGCCACCCTTTTGCCACGGCCGCCAGAACGGAAGAAAGGCTGTCGCCTCATTTTATGGAGACGAAGAGCAGCGCGAAGACGCCCTGCTGTTTTCATGTTCTAGACGGGTGCGTTGTTCAAGCATTTGCCCTCGGAGGCGCCTAGCCCGCGTAATTAATCGATGTAGCGCGTTAGAAACATAGCACAAGGGAAGGGACAGAAGGGAGCGCTTCCGCGACCGCTGATTGACAAAGCATGGGTGGTCGACCAGAGCGGCGAGATGACAGACTCGTTACACCCCGCTCGCTGGAAGGAAGATTCGCCAGAGGAGGCAGCATCGCCGGGACCATACACGTGTTTGGTTTGTGTATGTTTGTATGTTTGGGCGGGCCGTCATAATGACCCTTGTATGGGGATAGTTATAGCGCGAGAACAAAACTATGACACAGAGACAAAAAGGGCACGAAAAACACGAGTCGTCGTTTTGTTCTCGCGCTGCAACTATCTTCATGCCATATTAACTAGCCCAAGCTGCCACACTCCTTGTTTGGGCTGTGGGACTCTTTATGGGACAATGCAGTATGGACCTACTTCCCGATTCAGGGATCTGTGGGGATGAGACTATGATCAGCCCTCGCCAGCTCCTTTGAGTGCTTGTTCAATTGAGAGCTTTTCAATGTCAAGCTTTTCAATGTAGAGCTTCGGGCAAGAGAGCTCTTGCCATTTAAATACTGTAAATGAACCCTCTTCGTAATGTTACACTTCCTCCTGCCTCGACATCATCCCGGATCTCCAGTGCCGCAAACCGTGGTCGCAACAGCAGTCTGTTTGCCACTGCGAACTTAAACAAGGCACCAGTTGAAATAGTGACATGCTTTTCACAGGAAAATGAGCCAGATACTCGCTCAAGCATTGCTGATGTTATGCTTCATGTACTTAGGGAAAATGGAGCAGTGATGCTATCGTTATCAGTCGCAGGGGTTTTTCCCCACCTTTGTTGGCATAACTGCGGCTATAATCGAGAGCATTCACGCAAAAAACGTGGAGGCCACCGATAATCTTTCGCCCGGTCCGGCTTAGCTCCGGTAGCTCTCGGAAGCAGGCAGGCTGGCGACACGTGAGCGCGTGGCTGATGTCGCGATGCTCGGGTGCCATCAACGATTTGGTGCGTATTGTCACATTGACATGTTTTCGAATGCTTCCGTGTTCATCCTTACAAATGAGCTCGTAAGTGGAACCACAGGTAATCAGCGAGCGGGTCCTCTTACAGCGCACAGGGGTCAGGCGGATGACCACCCCGGGCACCGCTGCGATGGCAAAAGGGCGACAAGGTAGCAAAACAAACACCAAGGACGAAACTCCTTGTGTGAAGTGCAACAGCTGTGGCCGATGGGTATATAGGGATGAAACACCCTTCCTGTATCTCGCTGTGGCCAAGGAGGTGGATTTGAAGTGTACGTTGTGCCAAACGATAGAGGACTTATAAGAGCGGCTCACCTCTCACAACAGGAACGCGTGTGAAACACAACGGGCCAGAATAGAAACACTTCAGAAAACTCTCCAGGCTATGACCAAACAGTTAAACCACCTCCAACAGCATCTATCACCGCCGCTCCACTCCCCTTCAGATGCGGAAGGTTCTCCGCATACACATCAGCTGGTACAAGCTCCGGATGAGCTAGAAACGGAAATGGTGCCCGCCGAGGACTTCCCTCATTCTGCTAATTTAAGCGGGGTCCATACCATGGAGGCCAAGAATGAGTGCGGTCCCTCAAACGTAGAAGACACACGTGGAGAACAGGTAGTCCTAACTCCGCTGACCACAGAAGGGAAATCGGTGACCCACAACCAGAACACGAAGTGCGGCGACCCCCTTCCCCGAACCATGCCCCCAGGAGCGAAAAGACACCAATGGCTATCGTTGACACGTCGCAGCAGCACAATATGGGCCTTGACTAGCCAGCTCCACGACACCGCAAGACATCAACAAGCAAAAACGCCACCCATCTGACCAGCAGCACCCTACTTGTACGGGCAATAGATGGGTAATACCGGAACCCAGCACCCCGAAAGAAGTGATCATTGCGGGAGATGGAAACGTGGAGGCGCTCACGCAATCCGTCCAAGAGTCGGTTGACGTTCTAAATGCCTTGGGTTTGTTGTTTGGAAGAAAGTCCACAACCGAAAAGGTGCTTCAATAAGTTGACGTGTACGAGCAAAAGTTCATGACACCGCGCCGCCGCAAGTACATACTACATGTTCGACTAGTAGACATTTTGAAAAAAACGCATAAATTGTTCATATGCTCAACAGCAAATGGAAAGACAGTGCAGCCTCTCTGGCTGTGTGCTCAATCCCAGAAGTCCCCACAAGAGATGCGGAGGTTCTCGCCACAATCCGCCTAGTCAATGTTCAGCTGCAGAAATGGTACAAATGCTCTCACTACAGGTTTCTCGACCTACGCAAAGGGTGGAGCACTCAAATGATGAATAAAAATGAAACATAGTACAACCACGAAGGAGTGAAATTTGTGGCCTACAAGATCAGCACCGAGGCCCAGGTTTTTTTTTTTTAGGCCATCAACCTCATCGCACCAAACCACGCCCCAAGGTAAAGAAGGCTCTGCAGCGCAGGCCCCAGCGGGCCTACCCAAACGAACGAAACAGCCAGTCAGACACACCAGCAGCCCAGCGACAAGCTCTAACACCATCACCAACCCAAGTCGAGACACCACCACCATCACCACCACAAAACAAGCGATGACAGCCCCGTCACACTGGATACACCCTCCTTTGGTACTCCCATGGGGCACCCAACCTGTCTCACCCACCATGTACCATTCAGTCGGGTAGCTGGTCAAGCACCACCTGATGTTTGCCACGCAAATGCCCCATCGAGGCGCAGACACCACCCTCGCTGCCGCTCCCGGATACCTGGAGCCAACGCGGGGTTCCTCAACCTCCATGGGGCAAGGAAGCCCCAAAAATGGGAAGAGCTGTACTGGACTATAACAGCCGAGGACATTAGTCTGTTTACAGTTGCAGAAACCCATCTCCGGGACCTGGAAGAGCCGCCTACACAACTCGACTGGCAATGGGCTGGCAATAACCGATCCGTCGGAGATTCGGAAAAGGTGGAAGGTGTCGGTGTGCTATGGCGAAGCGGTACAACATAGACACGGCTACCAGGGAACCTCCAAGAACACATGTGGATAGCCGGTGAAATACCGAACATCCCCTTTCTTGTCGGGTTGTCTACATAGGTGTGACTCAAAGACTGGATGACGCCAACTGTCAAATATTACAGTGCATCAAGGACGATGTGGCACGCAGGGGAACGGGGAGAAAGGTGCTCTCCTGATGGGGGACTTCAATGGCCACATACAGCCTCTCGATGAACGCAAACGGGTCTCTCATGCTACAATTGGCTGAAGATTTATTCCTCGAGGTGGCCAACTTGCGCAGTGACCGTGATGGTGTTTTTTACATGGTGTGTAATGAACAGCATGTTTACCATCGACTACGTCCTGATGTCACGTAAACTATCCATGTATACATCTCGGCTACACGTCGACGAGGCTGGCGAACACAGTCTTGGGGATCGACCTCCTCCAGCGTCTCTACAGCAACAGCATGGTGATTGCGACTTTTGGCCAGACCAGTACGGAGCCGGTGTCGGTTCGCCGAGGTCTGAAACAAGGGTGTCCGTTCTCCCCGCTACGGTTCATGCTTTACACTGCGGGGCTAGAGCGGGACCTCACTGGTTCGCGCCTTGGCTTTGCGCTACGGTTCCAATATGCCAGGTCGCCGCAGGTCTGGACACTGCGGAACTGGTCTTCGCGGATGACCTGGTGCTCTTAGCGGAAAACACCGATCAGCTGCAGAACCTCAAAGACATACCCGCCCACCACCTGGCGTCGCTGAAACTCACATTCCATGCGAAAAAATTGACGCTGCTGCGTTTTTCTGGGCCAGCGGACGAACGCGAGCTGGTGCTACCGAATGGCCAGCTGATCCCTCGCAGCACAGAGTACCGATACCTCGGGGTGACACTTTGTGATGGAGAGTGTTACGACGTCCACGAGGCCAGGATGAGGCAGGCGTCACAACGAGCGATCGGCACCCTACGGAAGTGCTGCCTGTGGGGTTTCAATCGGTATGTCATTGTACGCGAGCTACGGAAGGCGGTACATGCGCCATGCCCGACTTTCGCGAACGCTGTCCTGTGCCTATCGATTAGCACCCGCGAATGGCTAGAGCGTGGACAGAAAGAAGTGGGCCGTATGGCCCTTGACTGTCATAGAAAAGTGGCCACGTAAGCAGTCCAGGGAGACATCGGGTGGTCATCGTTCGAAGCCAGGGAGGCGTGCAGCAAAATTGCGTTTGAGGCCCGCCTCCGGCATCTGAGCGACTCGCGGTTGGCCAGGTGCATTTTCCGGTACCTCTCCCTCAAAGGTATTTGGACCCAGTGGTTGAATAGAGTTCACCGGCTGCGCGGAAAATTCGGCTTCTTCGGCGAAACGGACAGTGGCTTACCCGAGGGTCTCACACCACGTTCGATGCGCACTCAAGTCCGAGACATGGACAGCGCCCAATGGCGGTCAGGAGTGCTGCGTAAGTCTACCCTGCGGATGTACGGCAAACGCAAGACAGAACTAGGCAGGGAAAAACTATACTAACAGTGTAGGCAGTGCTTTGCTGTTTGAAGCACGTGCAGGAGCGTTGCGTACGCTCACATACCATCGCCGCTTCGATCAGGACCCACAGGTCCAAGCTGCTATCTGTCGCTGCTGCGCCGAAACGAACGACACAGCTGGACACCTCTTTTTCTACGGCCAGCAGAGGACACCACTCTGCCACAAGCGCTCGAATTTGCAGCAGAAGATCACGACGCCAACGACGCCACTGCCGTGGTGACAACAAATGCTCGTCGACAAATGTGGTGAAGGCTACGGCGCAGTAAGGACTGACAGGGCAGACACGGCCCTTCTATAGTGCAAAAAGACTTATGCGACAAGTGTGTGCCCCGCTGTCTTTTCCGAGACTTTCTATCTCTCGCCTTCTTTTTCTTTTTTTACCGGCTAGGTCACACTATCTGTGACCACCCGATTTAAAGGGACCAGCCAACTATCATCATCGTCGTCGTCGTCAAGAGGTTGACGTGTTGCAGGGAAGCCGTCCTATGGCCGCAAACCCCAGTACGTGTAGATAATTGTGCGCCACTGAGCTCCCCCTCGTCTCCTTTTTATAGTTTTGTTTAATTTACATTTTAGTTGTGTTATTTGGGGAGAGGGCATGAGCCCGCACGTACACGAAGGTGGTGTCCTCGTGGCGGGTTTTCGATCGACCAAGTGCTGTCCTATCAAAGGACAAACAGGCGACGATTCGTCGAGAGTTGTGTAAGGGCGGAGCACCGAGGGAATAAGAAGAGGCTCCGAAGCTCCACCAAGCATTTTGAACTAGGCTGGAGGTGTTAGGCACCATCGGCTCTGCCGAATCCCGTAGAGTCACCCTACAGAAGACGGTTCATTTCAAAAGTGCTTTTTTTTTGTTCTCGTAACTTTGATGACCGTATTATGCAACTTCTGCACAGTCTCTAAATACAAGTTTTTCTCAACCTAGCAGAACTTTTCCAGCGTTTCTGCTTCATCCACAAGCGACCAGCAAGTTGAACGGCGCTATTTGCGTAGCAGCGATGCATTTCTTCTACTTTGCTAAACCACCTCGGGTGGTGAGAGTTGGTTTCTACAACATCGCCAAGAACTTGAATTTTACTGGCGCGGTCGGACAGGATTGACTTGCGGTTAACGAAGATTGTATGAAGTTGGGCGAGACTGCAGACTAAGAAGTTACAAGAGAATGCAGCGAGTAGCTTCGGCAGCTGGACGCTGCATATTGCCTTGTCTTCTCGGAAGACAGCGAGGAGCGACTGGTCCAAGGCAGCTCTTGGCGAGCCATTACCGGCAGCGACCCACTACTCCATCGTCAGCGAACAAAGTCGAGCTTATGTCATCAGAAATGAGAAGTGGCAGCAAAACACAGTGAGCCGCTTCGGGGTCATTTTCTTTCACTCCTGTGTTCCAGCTGAAATAAATGTCTCTTGAGATGGCAGGATTGGTCTGTTATGCCACTGCGTCATATTTAATTGGCAGGGCGAACGACGCAGAATTAACGCGTGATTGGCCCACATGAATTAAGCCGCTCAATGTGAAATTGGCACAAGAGCTCCGCAGAACGCTCGTAGCAGAGCAAGAGTTAGCATCGCTGGGCATGACAGCAATCGACTCGTGTACCACGTCCCCGTATTTAACGCCTGTGATCCTCGACTTGGCTTTAATGCATGATTGGCCCACATGGGAAAAGGGAGCTTGATCTCGGGTTGGCAGAACAACGCCACCAGGTGCTAGAAGCAGCGCTACATTTGGCAAAGACAAAAGCCACTGAGTCGGAACTCGAGACAGAGGCACAGCGTAGGAAAGAGAACCCGGGTCGTGGAGGTTAAAGACGTTGCTGAGGACGATCTCCGATGGAATAAGAAATTCCAGTGCGATACCGACTCTCAGAGGCAATCTCAGGGTGCTGACTTGGGAACAAATTTACCGGGCGTAGGGCCAGGCGTCCGTCCGCTACACAGTAGCCTATGCGACAGCGCGCTGACGAGCACAGCGTCATTGCAGATGGCGAAAGTTGGTTTCTACAACATCGCAAAGAACTCTTAATTTTACTTGTGGGCTGGCATGTTAAAGTTATTTGTAAAAAGAAAAAGGAGTACTTCTTGAAATGCAATTAATTCCGTGGCATATGCGCTTGGAGCGTTGCGGATTTGAAATTTTCTGACAGTTCTGATTTTCTCATCTTTGGTCAAAGCAATGTATGCTGCTCCCGCCACGTATGACGTATTAGCCGCCAGTGTATACAGGAATTGCTATTGTTTTGAAAATAACCGCTTCTTGTGATAGAGGGAGCTTAGTGAAACTAAATGTCTTTTTACCGGTGTGATGAGCCCACGAACTGCATGGATATAGTATGTCAGCCGGTTTCAATGTTTTTACACCATAGCGAGTTATGTTCCGGAGTATGAATAAGCACAATTCTGCAGCTAGTCTGCCCAACTAGTGGTAACGGAGGCGCGTTAGCGAGAATCTGTAGGGATGACGAACGTGTGGTGTAAAATACACCTCTTCAAGAACTCGCGCCCTAATGGATTTGGGACTCGCTCACTGGATTTCGTGCTGACCGTTTGTGCCCTCGCGATCTCCGACGACAGTGCAGCTCTGACCGACTGGGCTGGTCCTACGCCATCTCCTGACGCTGATCCCCGATGACGACGACAGCGTAGCTCTGGTCGACTGGACTCGCCCTACGCCACCTCATGACGCCGACAAGAGCTCTCGTCGAGTGGTGCCCCGTCCTCGGACTCCTGTGACCGTTTCCATCTTTCCTATCTCCTCTTTACTTCCGTCGCTCGCTGTCCCTGCGCCTCGCTCTCTGCTTCCTCTCTCAATATATATATCTTAATCCCTCCTTACCCCATCCTTTGTGAGTTGCTGTTGAGGTGTCACCCCTGATGCAAACAGTTACGGGGCTCACTTTTCCCTATTTTCCCTTTAAGAACCACATAAGAATTTCGATGGCAACATAGGGCACCATACTGGAGGTGTAAATATATATATAAACGTTTGTGGCACTCTGGTGTGTGTGCGCGGGCGTGTGTGTGTGTGCGCGGGCGCGTGTGTGTGTGCGCGGGCGCGTGTGTGTGTGCGCGGGCACGTGTGTGTGTGTGTGCGCGTGTGTGTGCGTGCGACATGAGGGGTTTAACGTCCCACAACCACTATATGATTACAAGAGACGCCGTAGTGGAAGGCTCCGGAAATTTCGACCACCTGGGGTCCTCTACCGTGCACCCATATCTGAGCACATGGGCCTACAACATTTCCACCTCCATCATAACTGCAGCCGCCGCAGCCGGTATTCAATCCCGCGACCTGTGGGTCAGCAGCCGAGTGCCTTAGCCACTAACTAGACCACTGCGGCGAGGTGTCTGTGCGTGTATATGTGCGTGTGCGTATGTGTATGTGCGTGTATGTGTATGTGGGCGTGCGTGTGCGCGCCCACGCGCAATTAAACCTGGGAACGCTATAGTGCCACTAGTAGCTGTGGCTGCAAGTGTGGCAAACTTCTGCCTACCGCCATATTGAAGCACGCGATATTTTTACGAGCTGGCAGCTGACGAAATATCTCTAGTTTACTATATATCATAAGTCATCCAGTGTACCAAAACAACAGCCTTGAGGTGAACAAAGGGAGGGGGAAATGAAGCGCTGGTTCCTCTGCGTTCATTACAACTGTAGTTAGAACAGACATTCACAATGAACTCAGAATTAGGAACCAACACGAATCTGCCACAAATTAGGAGGAAGAATTGACCCAGGCTCTGACGCATTACTCTTAGCGTATATGCCCACGGCGTGGTAGCACAAAGTTCATTCCAACATAATCATAGAAAACTGCGGAAGGTAAACGTTGCATAAGCGTATCGCAATCCGCACAATTGACGGCCACCAGTATAACTTTGGTTACCTCCACAGCGCACCTGTGTTAGTAATCGGACTGAAAGATAGAGCAAAGGTTATTTTGGAAGTACAGTAACAGACCAGGACAAAGAAAAGAACAGGCAAATTAACATATTTTTAAAAACTACCACGTGGGCCGGCGCGCATTGAAACTGCGAAACCTAAATTGGAAAACATCACGGCACACCCACAATCAGCAATGCTGTGAACGAAATAAATGTACCGACAAAAAATTGCGCTCCACCGGTTTAGGTGTTTCTTCTTCGTGGTGTCTTTTGTTATGCTGCAATTTTTTACAGCGAAAGCTGTTATGACGTCACACCTCGGGTCACGCGCAGCGCCCTAGTTGTCCGCCGCCGCCGGGCGAAACCAAATCGCGGGAAATTAGAAAAAAAAACCCAGTACCAATGCACACAACGGCCAATATTTCGAAAAATCTTTGTTTTTATCATACTATCCACAGCTAAAACTACCTTGGAAGAACAAGCAGTGTTCATCAAGAAAACAAATAGTGATAACAAGGCTGCGTTGTCGCGGAGTCCCTTCATTGAACTTTTACCTTCACAGGTCGGGTCTGGCCCAGTCGCCTTTGTGCCTTCATTGTTGTGAGAGAATCTTTGGAGCACTTCTTGTCATGCCGAAAATGTCAAAGGAAAAAACTACTAGAACAACCCCTAAAGTTTTTTTTTTTTTTCATTCCATTCAACCGCTGCGAAAGTTGGACTTAAACTTGACACTTCCGGTGATTCTTTTATTTGGCGCAATCGCATTTGGTTTCAGCCACACGAGCGTTTTTACCGCTGTTACAAATTTTTTACGAGAATCTTGAAGAATGGAAGGCCAAACATATGCAAATTCAGTTGTTTGATGTATAGATTTTTTTTCTCTTTTTGTGTGTGTGTGTGTTTATTCTGTTATCCTTTTCAAGGTTTCTTTTTGTTTGTTTAGAAATCCAACACCTCTCAATTATAACCTATATTACCTAATGAATTTAACCCCTCCTTTCAAGAAGTGAATTTAAAAAGCAAGGCACCGTCCCATTCATGGCCTATCCCCCTAGGTGGGTTGCGCCAGTATGTTGAGGAACCAACCCACCAACCAACAGTGGGGCTCGAACCCGGGTCCGCTGGGTGCCAGCCCAGTATTCTACCATGGAGGTACGCCAGTTTTGTTTTTTCGTGCATGGTATTATTTACAAATATAGCGTACGTGTATACATAGCGTTCAACATACATAGGGTCAAGTCGACGAACGTAAAATGAATGTTACAAAGTAAATTTCGTAAAACACAATTCTGAGAGAGTATGAGAAGCACACTTCATGGACTCAGCATACCAGTCCGGCTGAAATTGCAGTTGGTCATAAAAGTCCCTCAGTCATTTGCACAAAGTGGCTTCGCGAAGACAGCATTGCTTTCACATGCCTGTCCAACATGCAGTTTTCCATAGACTACGCATGTCCATTAACAGCAGCATGTCAACTGGCATTTCGTTGCACTTGAGTGGAACAAGATAACGGATGCTATGACAATTGTAATCCACATGTTTTTCAAAAGTCTTCTACAGGACGTCCCAGAAAAGTATGGTGTCCTTACAACTAACAAAGCAATGCTCGATTGTTTCTGTAAGTTCACAGAGGCGGCGGTTCATTGAGGATACAAATATGCCTTTGGTGTTTAACCAGGTCTTTGCAGGTATTGTTTATGTATGCACTTTGTAAAAAAAGTTGGTTATTGGTGAAATAGGCATTTTCGTTACACGTAATAGCATGTCATGACCAGAAAATCCAATATATAGTGAGCAGTAAAGTGGGGTCGGAAAGAGCATATATAATACAGCATAATAAAGTTTTTTTTTCTCTTGAGCTAGAGAACAAGTACTCATTACAGAATCTGGCTGTCAAGAAACGCACTCGTTCGAATACTTCACGCATGAACCCTTGGAGATAGGGAGGTGATGCGAAATTCGTAGATACCACTAAATTTGGTTTGCAAAATTCACTTGCAAGAATGTTCGAAGGAGTGGATGAGCACAGCCACGAAAATAGGAAAAGCGCCACACCAGTTGTCTAACAAAGAGGTGTACCAACCAAGACCATTTGCGCAGACATGTCTAAAAAATGGTCTTGCCTCATCGGTTCATATGTTGATGACCAAAAGAATGTAGCAAATATACGATGAAAATCCTGTATGTAAACCCTCGAACAACAAGTCTATATAAAGCAGAATTTTTTGTTGCCAAAAACAGGTTGCATGCTTTAGCTCTGCCAAAAATGTAGAAGTTATGAGGAATAAACGTTTGGGCATAGCGCTTTAGAGTGGGTACACGTTGTTTTAAATAATTTGCACCTGATAGATAAGCATCTAATGGAACGCCTAGGTATTTTGGTGGAACACAAAACCATTCTATACTCTGAAAATGAGCTGGTTTATATGTTCATGGGCCAAAGCACAGTCCCAAGCTTTCAGCAAAGTTCATTCGTGCCCCTGAAATTTTTCCAAATTCTCCGATTGTTGACACCACCATTTTTATACTAGAAAGATCTGTGCGAAAGAACGCTAGGTCATCCGCATATGTCAATACCTTTACCTCATTCCCATAAGCACTGAAACCACGGACGTTACTAGAGTGAATTACACTTAAGCACAGTGGCCCCAAGTAAAGAGCAAAAAGCATTGACGACAACAGGCAGCCCTGTTTCACAGACGAGTTAAGAAACACGGGTTTTGAAAGATAGCCATGAGCAATTAAACGGGTTGAACAATAATTGTAGCCTAGTTTCACACTTTCAAATATAGTGGAGCCAACATTGGCATGTTCGAGAAGAGAAAACTGAAAAGAAGGGTGAACCCGATCAAAGGCTTTCGCTAAGTCTACTTGTAGTATGGCCAGTTGTTCATATGAGTGGGAATAATGTTCAAATACTGTGCCATTATATGTGTATATTAGTCTGTATCGAGTGACCTTTTAGACCACACGTTTGATGGGCACCAATGAGTATTGACATTGCAAATTGAAGCCTGTTTGAAAGTACCTTTGCAAAAATTTTGCAATCAACGTTGCACAATGTAATTGGTCTGTAGCCGTCTACGTGACGAAGTTTTTCTCTATCTGAGCATTTCAGAATTAGAACAGTGTGGTTTTCAATAAAAGAATGAGGAAGCGTCTCAAGATTTAAACTCAGCCTGAAAATGTCGAGCAGTACAGAGCGCAGTATGGATTCAAATGTTTTGTAAAATTCGCTGGATATTCTATCGGGTCCTGGTGTTTTGGACAATGGTAGCTGTTCAACAGGAAGTTTATTTCTTGTATAGTGAATGACCCTCTAACAAGTTCACATTCCTCGTTAGTTAGAGGAGTCACGAATGGCAAAAACTGCCTCACGAGATATTCATTGTCGTATTCAGAAAAGGCGCTAAACAATTCTTTGTAATAAGTTTCAAACTCTGACATAATTTTAATGAAATTATTGACCAATAATCCTCCCGAGTAAAAGTCCGGTATAAACTTCATTTTAGCGGTGCGATATTCATTGAGTAAGGCTTCACGTGTAGGCGCCCCGAACACAAAGTACGATTATTGCGGGACCGAACATGGGCACCTCTGTATCGTAAAGCACCATACCTCTGGAGTGCGTTTTTGGCGTTAGCAGTTTCGGCTGCATAGTGACCAGGGGCCTCACGCTCAAATTCATGTATGTCCTGAAGATTTCGCTCTAGCATGCTTTGTTCTAATTTTCTGTAGAAGCTCCTCACAGATCCAATTTCTGTATGTGTTGCCCGAACTTCTTGTTTGAATAATTCCCAAGAGGCGAACAAAGGCATGTCAGCCGACAAACAGTTCCTCGGTGCTATATACACGGACGCGTGCAGTAAACTCGTGGTCGCTCACAATCGAGGAGTTCAGTTTCCAAAGTGCCCATTGTGGTTTGAAGTTAGGTCGAATGTTGCTACATAGCTGCCCCACAACAATGCAGTGAACTGAAAAGGAAATAGGCTCCGTATTCCATGACACGTTACAGGAAATAAGTGGTGCGAAACGTAAATGCGATCAAGGCGCGTATGTGTACTTCCTTGTGCTTGCGCATACAAGGGCAGGTTATTGAGTGATCCTATATCAACTAGTCCCACATTTTCAACTATAAGCGAGAGCACTTCAGCACTCCTGTCGTTGTGACAAAGCCTAGTACTATCGGATGGATCGCAGACGCAGTTTAAATCGCCCATGAGCACAATGTTACGGTCAGGATCTAACAAGGTAACCAAACTTTCAAAGAAAATGATGTGCATTGCTAAATGCATACACAGCAGTGCTTGCGACTTGTTAGCATACTCGCCTCAAGCTGGCTTGATGTCGGGAAAGCAATCGCGTAAACACGACTAATAAGGCGTTTTAAAACAGCGAAAGAACAACGAGTCGTGGCACAATACGAATGGCGTAACGAGCGGGTCGTCCAATGCTCGAACCCATTACAAAAGCTTGTTTTTGTTCAGCTATTAACTGTGGCACATACCCACTTCAGGCGTAATTACTCATCGTCGTCAGCCACTGCATGAACAATAGTTTAGCGATAACACGCTTCTCAAAAGAATGACGAACGATAGCATGGCGAATGCCGGCCTACTACCCTAAAATTTTATTATTAATGCCATAGTGGGCATGAAGCAATTGTGCTTGCAGCAGTTACCAGATTAGTGTTTAGAAAAGGCTCTGAAAGGCCGCCCTTCCACGTAGGCCTGGCACTTTTTTTTCTTGTATAGAATTAGTTAACTAGCCCATCAAGACGTCCTGAAATAACTATGCCTAGCACGGCCGTGGCAACAATAACAGCAGGGCTCAAATACTACCTTATAAATGGAACGATCAATGGAACCACGCGTACGCTTATGCACCCCTCAACATTTCGAAAAGCTTACGTTGACACTTCAGAGAACGATGGATGTGGATTAAGAAAGCTTCAAGACGCGTTCAAATATGCACTGTTCGACTCTCGGAAATAGTAAAGCTCTGCTTATTCGATGCAATTCCCGGAGCACGTCCACCAAAGACTCCGATTGATTGATTGATTGATTGATTGATTGATTGATTGATTGATTGATTGATTGATTGATTGATTGATTGATTGATATGTGGGGTTTAACGTCCCAAAACCACCATATGATTATGAGAGACGCCGTAGTGGAGGGCTCCGGAAATTTCGACCACCTGGGGTTCTTTAACGTGCACCCAAATCTGAGCACACGGGCCTACAACATTTCCACCAAAGACTACGTCGGTGATAGTGTTTAAGCGAAAAAACGGCGCGTAACAAAGGACAGTGACAGCGCTGAACTTACAACCCGAACTTACAATGAAAGCATGCGTGAATGAATAAGCACAAACTCACGAGCGCCGCTTCAGCGTGAAGACGCGGCCGGTTCAAGAGCCAAGTCGATGCTAGAAGACAAAAAGAAACAAGGCAAGGGTTAGCACGGCAAAAGGAACGCGCAAAGCACGAGTGAACGGTTAAAGGGGAACTGCGACACTTGTGACAGGCTCATTTAGCACTACAACGCGTGCCGTAACAATTGCCGAGACGGATGCAACAAGAATGATGGAAATCGATGCGCGAAAAGCGAAGTTTTGAGTTCTCGTACGTTCAAAACTCGAGCAGACGATGGCTGTAGAAACGTTCTCTTTCGCATTTCGCTCGCATGATGACGTCAAAGAGCGCTTCCAATCACAGCGCACGTCTCGTAAAGACATACCGGAAATGTCACCTCGTGGTGGCCTTCCCACGATATGTCTTTTTTTTTTTATGGCGTCGTTAGCATGGTTATCACATGCGAGCGCTTTCATTGGGGTCACTTCTCAGCTTTTATGCAAGACGCGTTCTACGGCAACGCCGGCGTCCACCGCATGTTGCGTTTTCGGCTCGCTAAAAACGTGGCATGCGTTTACACCTTTAGTCGCTGGCGTACCACAGCCTCGTTCACAAACTATAAGCGTCGTGCTTGTTATGAAAATACATCATTTAGAAAGAGAAATGATTCCTTTCCAAGAAAGTATAAAAAAGGGTTTGCTGTTTCTAGCCATCATTTGTATGGCCTAGCTTCCACCATATGAATATTGCGCGCTAGTTGTAGCAAGCGAACGGTCTGTCATCACGTCACATCACATGGTGTCACTTGACATAGCAAAAATAACTGATGTATGTCACCGTAGTCCGAAGGTAGTTTGTGCCGTGAATTAAAATGACAACAGCTTCGATTTCGGCGTTGTCATTTTGCCCAAACGATATCAGCGAATTCCACTTCACCAGAAGAACCGATGAAAAATACACGCTCAACTTGTGTCACAGAAGCCCTTTAATGGGTTAGCCCACCTGCGTCCGCCCGTATAGCGGGCCCTCGACGCTATACGTGTTGTGCATACTTGAGGTGCTTGAACCGCTTGACCTTCGCGCACCAGTCTTCAACAAGCCGGCGAGCCTAACAGCCACGTGTCACGGCCCGCAAAAAAACTACATTTTACCAGAAAATACTAGCGCAAAATAATGGCAACGGGGGCTCCACGGGCATTTATAATCGCCACATGCAATAATCCCGAGGGCACAAAAAGCTGCCTGCTTTACCTGCCTAACTAACTGCAAGCTGAGCCTACCCAGCCGTGTCCCCGGGAATATGAACCTAAAGTATAACGGCATGTTCAAGGAACCTGCCCGCTAAAGTTACACGTAACTTGGGCGTAAATTTCCCTTGAACTAAGATAAATCTATAGCGAGTGATGTTCGGCGAACGCCGTCGCCCCATCCCCAGCCGGCTTGTCACATTGAGGGGCTCACCGATTTGATGCCGAAGACAAAGCTCGCAGTAGTCCTCAATTAATTCCAGGCGACGTGGGTTTCTTGTGCGTAGTTTTAAAAGTCCAAGTGAATTCGACACGTACAAAAAAAAAGGTTAAAACGTGACTGCTACTAGCGCGCGCCCCGCGCCCGAACATTGTAGCAGACGCCATTCCACGGCGCCGAAGAACTGCCGTCTGTGAAATGCGTAGCACGACGAGCAGCGAATGAAAACCGGAGATGAGCCAAGCGCACGTATCTGTTTGAAGGCGATGCTTGGGTATATTCGCGCATGCGTTGTTGCAGCCAGATCTGATCGCGCCACTACGTCCCGATATCGTTCGTCGCCGTCTTATCGGTGCTCACCGTACTGCGAAGAAATCGAAGAAAAGATGTGCACATACAAAACAGAATTGTGGCGCGTGGTAGTCGGGCTTTCCGACGGAGGCAGAAATGTTGTAGGCCCGTGTGCTTAGATTTGGGTGCACGTTAAAGAACCCCAGCCGGTCAAAATTTCCGGAGCCCTGCACTACGGCGTCTCTCATAATAATCATATGGTGGTTTTGGGACGTTAAACCCCACATATCAATCGATCAATCAATAATAGTCGGGCTCGGAATCTTCTATAGACACCCCGCAATGCAGTTTACGAGATCTGATGGTAGCGCCAGAACACACAGCCTAGCGAGTAGGAGCAGCAAAACCGAACTTGCATGGGCATATCATTTTCTTTTTTAGTTGTGAGCAAGCGGATCATGGATGATTATGTAAGCGCCCAGGAAGCGTTCTTTGAAAACATGCCAAAAAGGGCACTGACACTTCTGCGTGTTACTGTGTTCAGTGAGCGTTCCATTTTCTTATTATCCCCGGCGGCCGGTACAAACAATGCTGAGGCGGCCCAAAAAGCTTCGTCGCGCCCTCTGGTCCACTGTCGGGTGCCTATACAGGCGCCTAAACTGCGGAGTAAACAGGCCCAGTTTACTTAAATAAACAGGAACTAACCTGCTCAGTGATCCGTTATTCCATCTCGACGGACAGTGTCCGTTCTTGCTGTATGTTTTGTACATTGCTCTACTCCTGGGCGCCGCACAAGAACTCGGGGAAAGCTTGAGCTTCGCCCTCAAGAGTAGGACGCAGTGGCGTAAATGGAAAGTTAGAAACTGTCGAATCAGACGTTTCGCAAACCAGCCTACCACTTTCTTATTGAAAATTTTTGCCTAGCTTCGTTTTTAGATAACTTTACAATTTTACTTAATTAAGCAAATTACATAAATTCATAGTGTGACATACTCTGTGCAATGGTGAGAAAAATATATTTAGTCACTGAACGTACGTCGGCATATTTTTAAACACCGGCCAGAATTAGCTGGGGTGCTCTGAATGTGCACGTAATTTTCCCGCGTTGAATAAAACACAAGAATTTCTTTCTTCCGTGATAATTACCACTTTTCTTATCTCAGTCTAAATTTAAGCTATTTTGATGCTAAGCAGCATCGACGCTGTAACAGAGGGCCTAACATGAAACACACTAGTAATATGCTGTGGCAACCAACCGCGTCAAAAACATAAGCTTCAGTCTCTCTAATTCATTTAGAATCATTATGTAACTGTACACGAAGGTCAAAACAAAAGCCAGGACATAGAAGAATATTTTCTAAAGCATGAACGTCTGAACAAAAATTATAGGCCGTCAATCCGGGAAGTGTCATACAAAGCGACCTACGTGCCTATAGCGCGTTCACAATGAATAACATCTGTCTTCGCTTTGGAGTGGCGCCAATTCTGTGCGTGTATGCTGATTCCTCGAATGTGGCGTCAACCGAGTACTTCTTCAGCTTCAGTAGATGGAACGGATACTACTCAGTCATAAAACAGACGTCCAGTGCAAAGTGCGCATCTTCAAAGAAATTTGGCGGAATTTGTTTTTGTATGGCAATAAAAAAGATGGATGGATGGATGGAAAGTCCTTTTATGAAAAAGAAAAAAAAGGAAGGCACAGGACTTCTTTAATAATAAGCAGGACTTGCTAACTACACTACTAGTTCATGGTGTCACGGGTTTTACACTTATTGTATTCACCATCACTAGAAATGAGGTGGTATAGGGTCAACACTGTGATTTGTCTGACCGCCTAAACCACTCTGATCAGGTCGCTCTGACTTCCGTATTGGGCAAATGATAACTGCGTGTCCGGGTCCGTAAGGAGCACTTCACGATAATTTGTGGGTTGCAAAGCTTGTATGGCCATTCGCCTTTTTTTTTTTTTTCAAATGCGGAACACTGCCACAGTAAGTGGTGAAGGTCTGCGCGGCAGCGCAGCCCGCAGTGATTGCACCTCACTGTCGCAATGTCAGGTTGTCGCCATTTTGCTAGAGAGTATGGTGTGTATGCAGAATTTGCGTAGACCTTATCATTGAAGACTTCTTGGGCGCGTGAATGCGGGCATTTGCTGAAAAATAGGACTGGTGGGGTAACCTGCGCATTGCGTTTTTTACAAGCATGACACCTGGTCGTGCGTACCTACGTAGTGCATCGTGGCTACCAAGGGAGCCATTTGACCTAAGAGCTCATACGGTTTTACCCTGAGGGGTTGGGGCGGAGAAAGATTGATCGACCCACCTGCGGAAGCAGCAGCGGCGTGTGCCGCCACATTGCCCCCGGCCACACCCGTATGCCCCGACGTCCAGATAATTCCCATCGGCCTGTCGGCTTTTTCATGCCTACGAAGGATGCTTTGATAGCCGCAGCGTAGCATCCTCCGGACGTCTGGGGCGAAATATTTCCAAGTAGGGAGCGTTCTATGACGTCATCACGTACTTATGTTTTCCATCACTCGTCGCCGACTCGGACGGTCAAATTTCGCTTTTGATGGCGCATTTCAGGAGTACTTTCTTATAGAGCTTTCGCCTTAATTGAAATTCATCACACTGATTTTTTCTACACCTTTTTTTATCGTCGTGTTTTCTTCTATAGGATGTCCTTGACTTCACGGGCAGGTTTTTTGTGAGATCCCGAGTGCAACTCTTTCTTCATTTGTTTGATTTCCGAGTTTTTTGCAGTAAAGACTGCTTGGAGGCCAGTGCGAGTTCTCGTAGGTCTTTTTAACGTTGTATTCATTCCACGCTGTTCGTACAAACTGCCCGCGTTGTCCGAGGTTAGCCAGTACAACAAAATTACACCGTCTCCCACCAAAGGGCGCCATGAGGCGATGCGAAGCAGCACTCGGGGTGTGCACCGCGTTTTGCACCGGTCTCTCAGCATCTAATGCTGATAGAGTGTAAGGGCGAGAGACCACACAGCGTCTTCCACAGCCACTTGCGCAGGCCCGGGCGCGCTAGCAGGTGGCAGCCCGCTCTCGCTATAGGATGCAACGCGTTAGTTCATCGCGCGTCTACAGAATCTCGTTCCCCCGACGCTCCACATGAAGAGAGGCCACAGCATCTAAACCGGCCCCTTACACAGGACGGAACGTACTGGAACGTGAGTGCGTTCTGTCAGTGCTTGGACCAGCTGTTGCGTATGTGAAGTCGTCACAACCACACGCCGGACTGAACTCCGCCGTAAGGAGCAAACACTCCAGTATACATCGCCAAGCGGATGAGACAGTATGCAAAGGCATTGTACGACGTCATGCACAGATTACTTTATTCATTCACAGCCACTTGTATTTCACGGTCAACAAGGAAACGCGTACGTATACCGGAAGTCACGAGTTCAAAATGAACATTCTA
>NW_023608369.1:0-28952 GCF_013339725.1 Rhipicephalus microplus | reverse complement strand
TGTGTAAGTTGAAGCACCGATTTGGTGTTGCAGTGCTGGCTTTCCATTTTTTTAAACATTACATATGCACTACAGATACATTCGTCCATTGAGGTTAACATCAACAGTAGTCATGGTGTCATCCACTTTAGTTTGTTTATGTAGCAGTGTCCCGGACTACGCTTTTCGTGATCAGCAGTGCTTGCCCCACCGCGGTGGTCTATAGTGGCTAAGGTACTCGGCTGCTGACCCGCAGGTCGCGGGCTCAAATCCCGGCTGCGGCGGCTGCATTTCCGATGGAGGCGGAAATGCTGTAGGCCCGTGTGCTCAGATTTGGGTGCACGTTAAAGAACCCCAGGTGGCCGAAATTTCCGCAGCCCTCCACTACGGTCTCTCATAATCATATGTTGGTTTTGGGACGTTAAACCCCACATATAAATCAATTAAGCGATCAGCAGTGCTTCATATCAGCTTACCGCTTTTGTTACTGATATCCGTGTTTCTGTTGGCATCGTTTTATATAGTTATATACAGTCGTTATATCACAGTTGTAAAAAAACTCGCGATATAAAACATATGCAGCTGTTTGACGTATGTCTGTGCGTGCAATTGTACATATCTCTGGCGCAACTTGTAATGTTTTGCTAAATAAAAAAAGACAACACAGTCAGCTTCCATGCGCATGCTTTCGTATAACATCGATTCCCAAGGTTCGTGTGATGTGCCAATTTTTTTTATTATTATTGACAAGGTATACGGTGATTCTGGCACACAAAAGGCGCCTGGCAACTCCGTGTCCCTTAGAGCCAATGAACATAGAGCACCTAAGATCCCGTCATCCAAGCATAACAAGTCAACAGCACATAAAATATACAATTTTGCATAACAGTTAGGACATGAGATTCAAAACAATGCAACGAACCATCACTATATGGTATATATGGTGAGGTTAACAAATTGGAGCACATATATATGCGCTGTCCCGTAAAAAAGAAAAAAAGAAGAAACCTACACTAATATCGGTCAAGAATGCCACTGTTTCAAAAAAACTTGAAATGCTTTTACTTCGCACTTCAGTAAACCTTTATTGGTCATGGCCCCAAACTTTTCCTTAACTCTTTTTTGTGTGAAAAGCCTGCTCACTTGCAATTCGTAATCAATGTACTGTCGTGATCCATATGAGCTCGAACCAGAAGTTACTTTTTTCAAGCTCGCAGCGGCAAAACGCAGTTGGCGAGCATATAAATATTGTTCATTACATTGCATGCAGGCAGATACATAAGTGATTCGATATGTCCCATTCGTATCAGTATGCAGGTAATCATTAAATAAACTCAAATTTGGTGCTACAGCCATGTTGCTCTTGGTAGAACTCTGTTGTCAATAAGGCGTTCTCAACTAAACGCATATACAGTACACATAGTAAAAGGCTAACACAATTGTACTTCTAAAGCTACCCTACGTGACAATTCGTTATTTGTTTGGCATGCTAATACTTTTTTCTTTTATATTTATCCTGTTGTGTCCCGAATAAGTAGAACCCTGCTGCAATATCACTTTCGTGGGGCGTGTCTAATTTATGTGAAAAAGTTACACTTCTTGGTCAATATTGACGACGAAAACTGAAAGCATGCTGAGAGTGATGGCGTTATGTTTCATATTTCACTGACCAAACATTTTCGCAAGCCAGACCTTCAAGCAGAATCACTTTAAGCCTAAAACAGCTAAAACAAACGTGGCCTGCCTATTATCTCTCGACAAATATAAATCACTGAAACTACTTCATTTTACATTACAACGAAACAAGAAAGGCAACGGGACGGCGGGGAGGCAAGTTTCGAAATTCTGCTGTTCTTATAGGCACGTGCTGCATACAGCAGATGTAGAAATAGTACCTCTACGTGGGTAGCTGGTTCATACTATATGCAGCGGGACTTGGGCAAAGACAGCAGATGCAGATATACACGCGGACAAAAGTCGCCTGCGTCGACCCATAGAGTTTCCTACAAGTACACTAGAGGAAACACTGGTGCTAGTGTCTATGGTAACTGCAATGCATGATGCTTTAGCGAGCATGGGAATGATGGATAGTACACTGATTTGTCTAATCTTCGTATTTTATTCTCAGTTTGGCTTCGAATCGCTTGAAGCTGTTTTGCCATGAAACAGCAATCAGCAATAGTTTATCAGTTACGCTTCACTACCTTAGCCCTTTAGGCTCACCAATTAAAATCGGTTATGAAGTTCAAAACAGTTTGTTCTTTTATTCGACACAAAACCAAAACACTGCAATAAACGAAGCCACAACTGCGTATACGGTGCCCGCAAGCACAGACTAGGCAAATTCATGTTTTTAATGAACATATGTCCTGGAATGGGCATACAGACCACATTAGTTTAAATTTGAGACGCGTGGTTGGCACTCTGAATCGTTGTCGATGTCTTTTGCCCGTTACTGTAAAGCGGCTCTTATATCAGGCTCTTTTCCATGCCTACTTGAACTACTGCGCTTTAGTATGGGCAAACACTACGTCAACAAATTTAAATAGGCTAAATATACTTCAGAAAAGAGCGATCAGGCAATAGAAAACATATCATACCTCGAACACACAGGACAACTTCGTTAAACATAAAATTGTTAAGGCAAATGACATATACGATTCAGGTTGTTACAATTCTATATTAGCGCAAACAGAGGGAAACTCGACGCATTCCTGACACTTGCAAATCTTGAACATATACAAACCATTTACTTCCATCGATATTAACCCCCGTGGAAAATTCCGTTATCTCGCATCAATCGCGGCACCCAAAGACCTTAAGCCACGTGCTACCTACTATAATGAACTCATACGAGGAGCAAGACATAACAATTGACACATTAAACATATCGATGTGCAAACCTATTCGTGTAGATTGTATTGTTTACATAGGTCCACTCTGTATTGCTTTGCATCATTTATTGTGTACCTTTATATATTTTTTCCTTGTTATTTCTTTTGTGTACCTCATTGTGTACCTCTCTTATGTACGAAAGCGATGATACATACTCTGTGAATTACTGTGCTCAGTGTTTATAAAATATTCCTTTTTGTTTGTATACCTGGCCTGTCATTTACTTTGTCTTCTGCTTGTATTGTTTTCTGCTTTATATTATTTGTTTTTTTTTTCATTTTATTGTATTTCGTTTTCACCCTGTCATTGCTGACGTAGGGTGGACAGTGCTTAGTCAAGCTGCAATAACTGCAGCTTTTTTGCCGTCTCCCCATTTTCGCCAATGTATCTGTTTTGGTGAAAATAAAATAAATAAATAAATTCCCACGGTCTCTGAATAATCGATCACAGCACCCAGAGTACCCTCTAGTTCATTTTAGGAAACTCTATGCGTCGACCAGACTCCTGCCTACGTCGAAGTCATTGCTCGGTGTCTCCGAATAAGCGTAGTTGTTATGTAGATGCAAAACATTGCCTCAATTCACAATAGTCATCTACATCTCTTGTCTGCGCAGGTTTATTCTGCATAATGGGTAGGAATGAAGTAGTATACGGTGACTATGCAAAATACATACCTTTTTTTGCGGTTCACTGTTCACTTTCGTTATTTTCCTCTCGACCTGTTCACCTTCGGTGGCAACTAGGAAGGTACATGGGCAAGTTCCGATTGATATACAGCATTCTTTTGCAATGTATATATGCGCTAACGTTGTTTGGTTTACTTCCACTAAAAAAACTCATTTACAAAGTCGAAGCCGTTTAAAGAAATGCTCTAAGGTCCGTTACAATAAATCTAGGCTAAAAGATTCACCCACAGCATGCTAAAACAAGCCGGTATCCTCATCTTACAAAACCGAGCCAAGCTAGCGCGATTGAAACTGACGTATCAGTTAATTCACAAAGATATGAAGATTGACACTTCCAATACATATGTTATGATGGCTTATGGTGTACTATTGAGTTTTTTTTATTTACCTTGTTAACTTCCAATATCTTCTTTCCATGTAATGAATGTTTCTACTTGTATTTTGTATTGTAACAAGTCGGATATGCCCTTACTGTAATGATCTCAGATGGGATTGACAGTATAAATAAATAAATAAATAATATAGGAACATATCTGTGACATGCGACTGCTGCCGTGACCGTGAGCTGATGACTTTTGTTTTTTTTTTTTTTTTTTGTATGGTACAGCCTTGAATTTTTTGTTGGTGCTGATTGTGTTACTTGTATTTACTGCAGTTCCGGGCAAGTATTAAAACTTCTATTATAATTTGAAAGCAATTTGTCTTGATGTTGTTTTCAAACATTACTTGTGAAATTTCTCAAATTTTAAGAAAGAGAACCCTTTCGCTATCTTGGGTTTTCCGCAGAACTCATGCAGTGCTTGTGTATGTGTGCTTCGAGGGGTCGATGAATTCCCCCTCGCGCTATCAATTGCTAGCTCCTGGTTAGCTAAATTGGTAGACCAACCGCTCTGGAAAGGCGTTGGTCCTGGGTTTGAATCCTAGATCAGGATGAATTTTTGACACCTATGTAGCTTTTCTTTTTTTAGAAATCTGTACGTATTTCCTTGTGGCTTCGTGCTACAAAACGGGTGATTGTCTTCTTTCCCTTTCTCAACTTTTTCGACACCTTTCCGGTTTCCGCACAACTCATTTGCGATTCTCGAAATTTCATTGTCTAGTACATGCGTCTTTTTTATTTAATGTATGATCTTTTTTTTTTTTTGCTCTTGAGCTTAATATACACTTGAAATTGTCAACGAATGTGCACATGCATAATAAAATGCGCGAAGCCTATGCACACCGTGATTTATGAGAGTGGAACCAATGTGCTCAAAGAAGTTTTTAAGCCTAATATACCGGAACTTCACAGAGCATCGCACAAGGTATAAGTTCCTATTTTCATTAATTCCACTTTCGACCAACTCGTTGACTTATGTAATGTAACCTTGTAATCATGGCAGATCTGATGTAAATATCAGCAATGACTTCGTATCTGTGCGTGTAACGATAATTCTGCGGGGTGAAGTTTTTTTCTTTTTTTTTTTAGAACTGGCCTATTTCAGTGAGCTGTATCTCTGATACAGATTATGAGATTCGGGCATCCAGTTCTCATGTGGTTTGCGGCAAAGCATTCAAGAAGAATGAAATATAATGGCCCATCTAGTTTTTTCATGTGTACCTTTAAAAAGGGGGGGGGGGGGGGCAATCCAAAACTAAGTAAAATCACGATCTTTCGTCAAATTTCAAACGAGATGTCGGGAGCGCGCAAGTGCGCATGAGTCAAGGCGATGCGACGCTCTTGTGGATATGCATGGTCAACGTCAAGTGATAAACCTACCACCACCAACTTCAGTCGGCATTGGCTAACACGAACGCTGAACCGGACTAGGCATACTTCCTTCTATAGTAATTCGCAGTGTTCTTTGTTTTCGGCATTGCACTTAACAAACGGAAAGGGTCAATGAATTTTCATTTTTCCTGAATGTTTTTCCGCAAGCCTCATTAAAAAAAAAAAGCTGCGCGCATCTTCCCACGAGGGAGTAAATGTGCAGCATAGTGGTGAAGTGGGAGGGGGTTATCACGCGGATGTTGCGTAATTGGGTAGTGTTTCGGAATGCTTAATGCTCATTGAATGAAGGAGAAACGTTGCCTCGAACGAGTGGTGGGACGCTGATGTTGGGTTGTGCCGAATTACTGGTTGAAAACATGGAGTTTCCTCATTTAAGAAACTCTATGCCTCAGGTGGCCGCTCAAAGTCCTCGCACCTGGGCGGCATATTCAGCTTGCTGAACGGCCCAAAGCTGGTCGACCAGCTTGTCGCTGGTGACTGCCGCCTCCCAGCGGCAGCGTGACTGACGCTGCCGATCGGCAACAGGGACCGCAGCCGCGGCGGAGGCCGACCCCTGCCCTCGCGTGGTGGTAGCAGGAGCAATAGACCTCGCAGTTCGTCCCTGCCTAACTTGCGTCGCGAAGGGAGCGGCGGCAGTGGCGTTAACTTTTTTAGCACACTCCCAAAGCATGTGACACAGTGTGGCCCTTTCCCCGCACGCTTTACACGCGTCCGTCGTGTATCAGTGAGGATAACATAGGCGTAGGACCACCAGGCTGGGGTACGTATTTGTTTGTAATAACCTCAGAGTTAGGGCCTGTCTTTTGTCTAATTTGTTTGTGTGGTGGTGGGTATTTGCGTTTGTATAGTCTGTAATTTTGTGCGATGTCGTTGAATGTGGTCAGGCGATCACCCCACGACCATTCCGATTGTTGCTGTTGTGTTGATAATGTCATCGCCCTGCTCTCAGAGGTGAAAGCGGCCACCGAACTCTACCGGTGCCGGATTTACAAGTAGGTGCGACAATATATAATGTAGTGTTCCTACCTAAAAGAACGGAACAGCATTATAGCTTCAGTATGAAACTGGCGTCCATCTTAATCTGCTTTATTCCTAACTTCATCCTTCTCTTCTTTCCTGCCCCCGGCTCTCGTGCTTCTTCTTCACTCCTGTCTCAAGCCTCATACTGCTTCAAATAATACGCTCCGCATTTGAAATGGATACACAGTAACGAAAATACAGTCAAATAATATAGACCAGCTCTGAAAGAGTCACCCTATACTTGTTCACCAGCTGTTCACTGGCACTGTGTCTACTCTGTTTATCGAGCATAAAAAAGCAGTTGTACTTCTGCGCTGGGGAACTTTAAACACATCCTGAATAAAAATCGTGCGTATTTGTTGGTGCATAACACTTTAGAAAAACTGTTTCGTTCTTGAACTCGCGTTGTAAATGGCTGCAGAATTCGTTCTCGTAAAGTATCTGTTGGTGTACTCACCCTTATTATCATTTTTGCCAGCCTGACTTTGCAGTACCACTCCTGTTATGCCAGCACCCGTATTGCCCACTGAAACACACGTACCACCACTCTATATCACGTGCTGTCGATGCAAGTATTAAAGAATAAAGCGAAGAGTTCAAATTCAACATATTTTTGTGCCCATATGATGAGGGGAACTATCGTGAAGCTGTTAGTTATAACCTTTAGTACTGCTTTTTTTATTACTAGACGACGTTAGGAGGTCAGAAAAATTGGGCAAACACTATACCATGAGACAAGTATGGTCAATGTGGTCATTGATTGCGTTATAGAGGCACAGTAAAGCAGCTCGTAATACCGGGCCACATGGAGGCACATACACGGCACTGAACTAAAATACAAAGTCTATTGGAAAACAACTGTTTAATGATAGTTAATACGTTGCAGTGCTGGACTGCTGAACCGAAGTTCGCGGGATTGAATCCAGGTCGCAGAAACCACATTTTCGATGGAGGAAAGAATGTTCGAGGCCAATGTGCTTAGATTTTAGGTTTACGTTAAAGAACCTCAGAAGGTCGAAACCTTCCAAGCCCTTCGCTAAGGCGTCCTTCACATTCCCAACGTGGTTTGAGGACGCTAAACCCCAACGATTAATAAAACAGCGAGTATATATAGGAAGCCGGCATTTACGCCTAAAAATCAACCATTAGCAGAAATTTACATATATTTATTACAGGTTTTACATCCTAGACGATCAGTTCTAGCACACTATCATGAAGCTGTCACAATAAAATCTCTAGATATTTATATTTCACTGAAGTGAAGGCAAACGAAAGCACGCTTACACAAAACGCACCGTTCTGATAAATGTGGCAAACAGATCACGTGCTATCTGCACGTTGCAGCACCCAATGGCCACGCGCCCATCAAAAAATAGGCTGACATCCGCAAATTTTTAGAGTGGTCAGCCAAATGGCTGCGAACAGAGCATTTTCGTAGAGTACGCGTGCTTTCTCAGTCGATTATTTATGCATCGGCCGTTCTAGTCGATGTAACAGTGCCCAGAAGTATTGCGTTGTTTTTTGCGTATAAGCCCATTTTTCATCACAACTCCGGTGTAAGCTGACTGTGACATTGCTATTTTGAATTATTAGTCTACATTACTTGGCATGATTCCACCCTACTTTAGTTCAAGTTTTTCATAGGAGTACTGAAGCTCTTCTGTGCTTCTAACAATTACTTGCACATGTAAGGAGCGTGAATCTTCTCGAGTAATTATACGCAAGTTGCCATTCTTTAATCAGATCTGCCATGTTCAAAGCATATATAATTATATTCTATTATAAAGTGGCAGGTCTTACGTGCAGCTATCGAATCAGTTGCCATTTGCGTTACATAAAGTCCGCCAAGACCTCCATGTCCTGCAAATAAATAATCAAAATGAAGCAATTTCATCTACGTATTCACCGGTACTGCTTTCTGAATTTGCATGCACTTAGCTGGCAACAAAAAGATTGAAGTGTTCGCATTATATATGTGGTGCTAATAAAGGGTACGCCTTGCAGCGCAGTGACGCATTGAGCCCAAGCTTGTCGTTAGAGTTATTTCGCTGTGTTAGAGCATGAAGTACCACGTTTCACGCTAAAAACGTGAGTTTGATATCGCCGAAATATTTTTATTAGCTTTTTCCTTACGCACTCGTGCTCATTGTGATGACGTATCTTGGTAGCATTCAAATGATGACTGGTGCTATTACCAGTCATCATTTCACTAAATCTTTCAAATTACCACTGTTGTACACAAACTTGTTTCTTGTGTGTTTTTAGTAATACAACCCATGTAGACTTATACCTTTATTTCGTTGTGCTGCCATAAAGGGCTTTGAGGCACTTTCAAGCTGTTTCCAAAAGCTTTAGGCTTTTTGCCTGGGGGACCTCCAACAAATTGTAGCAAATCTTAGAAATGAAGAATTGATTGATTGATTGATTGATTAATTGATTGATTGATTGATTGATTGATTAATTGATATGTTTATTTATTTATTTATTTATTTATTTATTTATTGAATGATTATTTGCGTCATTGATTTTAGAGAAAAGACACTTCAATAGATCACCAGGTTGTTATTTTACGATCTATCTCTTTGTTGTATTAAACCTACCAAAATGATAAGAATTGAGTGGTGCCAGAAGCTTTCAGAAAATCTATGGCAGGTCATGCTTATCTGCATCCCCTTACACAGATGTCTTTATGGAAATTCGGTAAAAAAGTCATTATCACCCTGAATTGGGCGATAGGTAGTACACCATTCCTGCTGTAAAACTAGCCTGTCACTTTTCGGTTATACTCACCGTAAGCTCCACAACGTTTCACTTTCAAATGAAGAAACACATGTTGCACTCAACATGATGGCTATGAGTATCTGTAGCTGCAACCGCTAAAACACACAAGAACGTGCATGTTTTAAAGATATGTACTAGAGTACCCTAGTTAGGTCCTAGTTTTCTGAAAAGCTCTTCAACATAAATGAAAAGTGGCTCCACAGATTCTGTTCAACGCTTCCACATTGTGGTCAGAATAGCGCCTTTAGGCGTCTAATGTATCTCCGATACATAAGGACATTTAATGACATTATTGTATGTGATTGTTATCACATTTCCCAACATTAATTAGATCTGTGAGTCATTCTCAAATATAGCAGTAGAACTATTTCATGAAGTAGCGCGGTAACCAGTACGGTATTCTAGCTGCTTTATGTACTTGACAGGAAGGACAACTTTACCAAAGTGAATTCTTATTCGATAAATCTCATAAAGTAACGTTGCCAAAATTCATCAACTTTCAAGTCACATGAGGGGGTCCCTGAGATGCCCAGCTCGTAGTTGCTTCAGCCTTATCTCACCAACTTTTGGGGCCGACTGCATGCATTCACTGCATCCAGTCTTGCTATGTAGATGCCGTCAGCCAATCGGTTGACTGTTTGTTTACTGGGCGAAGTTGTCAGTTAAAGTTGTCAGCTTTAATGGTGTTTTTCTGTATTTAGCGTAATATATCTCTGAACAACATAATTTCATATATTTTCTCAAAAAAGATCTCCTGAAATTCATAAATACGTTATCCAACTTTTCATCTGTTTGTGTAGAACCTGCAGTAAGCCTATAGTAGAAAAGTTTTGGAGCATTTTAGGCTGCTCATTTATTATGGTGGATTCGCGGATGAAACTTTTTTTTTTCATAACATTGTTCCGGCACACTGAAATGAATAAACGTGAACATAATCCATAATTTCTTAGATGTAGCTTCTTGTACGTTACACAATTCTCTAGGTAGCATCAAACTTCCATCCACCAGATTGCTAGTAATCCTTCAAATAACTTTTACTGTCAGTCGTAATGAACAAGAGAAATAAATATGATGTATTTTTCTTCAAGGAAGAATCACAAGCATAATATGAATATACAATCCAGTCGCAAGGCTGAAAACTTTTTTTCTCTCTTTTTTGCATTCTTGCACATTTCTCTCTTCTAAGTGCATTGTTCAGTGAGCAAACACTCTTCATATCTTTCTTGTAGACGGCAATGTACATTTGCGTCAGCAGATATAATTATAAAGACTACCTCCATGAGCTAATAAAAATAATCGCTCTTTCAAATACAGTTCTTACGTACTGGCGCTCCACCTGGCGTGTGTGCGGTTTTTCATTTATGCTCTTTTAAGATGGAGAATCAATGTTTCTTTACGTACTTGAGTAGCCTGTCACTGCTGCCCAAACATTGGCTATGTATATGCCCCAAACCCAGGGAAATAAGGTGCACAAATATCTGCCTCAGTTTGGGCATGATGCGTTTGAAGGAGATATTCCACTTTTATTGCACTTAGGAAGTAAACGCTGCCACTTAGCAGCATAATTTCAGCGTGAAAATATTCAGCCACTGTCACACTTATTTCACTGGCAACTAACTGACAAGGCATCAACAATAGTGCAGGAGCAATAGCATATAAATGTTATATCTGATATAAATATAAGTCATCGAGGTGAAGGCTCATGCATAGTGGCCTTCAGGAGGTCATCGTTCACATTCACATGCATATATAGGCGTGCGTAGGGTTTCTCTTTGGGGAGAGGGGAGAAGTCGTTGCAGCGCCCTCTCACCTCTTACGCCAATGTATTGGGCTCACTTTGCGCCCCCCCCCCCCCTCACAAGTCGCAGCACCCCTCCCTATTATGTCAATGTATGGCGATAACTTAGCACCCCCTCCCCCCTCATAGGTTACTAGAGAGAGCAGCCACTCCTCACTCCCGCCCTTTCACCTGGGCACGCGTATGTTCACATGCACATTACTATTCGTACAATAGTAAAAAAGATAACAATGCACATCTGCTTTCCTTTCTCAGTAATCATTATTGGTTCAAACGATTATTTCCGCACGCATGTGAACATACATAGAATATAAAATCTATACAATGCTTTACTCCTGCGTAGTCAATGTCATTGCTGCAAGTCATTTCTGGTATCGTGTATACAAACAAATTCACTTACCTTTTTTCTTTGGGGCCTTTATTTTAGTTTTTGGATTGGACGAGTGCTTAATGTGTGCTATAAATCAAAGAAAGGAACATTTTATTCGGGCAATATTTGAATGGCTCTTATCATGTCATTGGGGCATGACAAGGCATACATCATCTCCAAGAAGGTGAAAGTGTGCTTGTGCAAGTAGAAACTTTAATCTTGCCTTCTTTTATAACTTGTTGTCACAGTGTCGGTACACCCACTTCTCTTATACTGCTTTATTGGCTCTTATTATCGAGATAATTAAAACCACCAAAGTATTCTTGCTCTTGTTTCGCCCTGCTAGCCAACAATTTTCGTATATGCAAAATTACACTTTTTCAAGCCACATATAAGAACGTTATTTCACACTTAATGTCTTTATCGTGGAATGAATGCTCACGAATGAGTCGAAAATAAAATAACGAAAACAAATTTATCACGAAAGTTGTTATACATCTCATCTTACAATTATTACAAAAATTTGTTCAATTTCTACTTCATAACATGATGAGATTCATTTGGTGACTTCCTTTTTTCGATAGCACTAACTGGCTAAAAATTGCCTACCATTATGACTAAGCCTGCAAGATTTGCAGGAATAATCCTGTTGAAATAATGTAAACCACTTTACTTAGAATTCGACCAAAATTTTGCAGACACCGGCAGTGCAGCATCTTTATTTTTGATCAGCGAAATATTGATACCTTCTGAAGCCGAACCGAAAAATGTATGTTAAACAACTTGAGCCTTCTGTCTAGCTTTGCTTTGCGTGTATCAAAAGGTTATTGTTAAAACTAGTTTAAAAAACATGTATGAATATTCTCACCGCATAAAAATGCATTCATTAAAATAAGGATATCACCAGTATTAGTTGTTTTGTTTTCATGTATATAGAGTTTCAAGGATGCGTCAATATTTTTTTTTCTGAATATATCTTTTTAAATGGCACAAGTTCCTTTCAAGTACATATTACAATTATTAATATTCATAAAAAATGTCCGCCAGCAATAGCATTATTATGAAATTTAATATCCGCACTGAAATCATTTTTACAATAGTTCTTTTATGATTATCAATTATATTTATCTTCGGTAATTAGTGATTGCATACTTTCAACTTTAAAGATGAATGTCGGCAATGGTGGCGTTGTACAGGGTTTTACACCCTTTTAGTTTTAAAACACATGCTGGCGAAACACGCAATTTTCGCCAAGAAATCGTCTTCAACGCCACTCTGTTGCGCATCTCCACGATGGGTCCAATAGGTCTTATTCATATGTTCGGTGTTTGCTAATATGGCTAATTAAATTTATTTGTCAAAGGGATGGCTTTTAAACCCATTGCATTCCAACACAGGTTGAATCCTCTGAAGAAACCACCTTCCTTTCCGTACTGGTCGTTATGTGTTATATCGTTGACTACAATTTAAACAGAAATCATTAATTTCATATATACACCTTGTCATGAAATACATTTGTAGCGGAGAAAAACATGCTAAATTTTAAAACCAACTCAAATTAGAAGCATATGCGATGGTCATCTCAAGTTGTTACTGAATCCACCGACCTTCTGGCGTTCTTCACCATTCCGCCGAAGACTTTTTGTACTCACTCATTTTAGACTTGGATTTTGAGATCCTCGGCTTTTTCACTCTTATCTTTTTCAATTCTGTAAAGAAGACATATTCAATATTACCAACGATGACAATTGTTAATACGTAAAAGTCATTTCAGTTTTCTGTAAAATATGTCTATCGAGGCAGGATACGTGCGTGTCTCGTGTGACAAAGTTGGAGTAAAAAATTCACACCATATCCACGGAGTAAATGGTGAGGACTGAGGCGAACCATTGATCCGTCCGTCTGTCTGTCCTTCCGTTTTTCTCTCGGTCCGTCCACTCCTATCACACAAGAGCACGCATCGGACGGACGGACGGGCAGACGCTTCACGCTACTCATCATCATTCACTATGGGGACATGCTGTGAATTTCTTACTATAACAGCGCCATCTATCCTCTTTATTTGTCAACTATACAGAAACCACTAATGGCATCTAGTGATACTACTTCCAAAGACATGTACATACAACGCCATCTAGTTAGGACTTATTAAAACTAACTAGAAGTGGATAAATACATACTACATACAAACGGAAGAAAGAACGACCCACATTGTAAAGAGCTTCGCCCCTAAAACACTGTGCCGTGTTGCACTACGAAACCTTTTCTGTGGGGCGTCGCCTCGGTAGAACAGTGGTTAAGGGGCTCGGTCGGTTTTGATCCTGGCTGCGTGGTCATATATCAACGGAGGGGAAACGGTACAGGCCCGCGTACCGTGTGATGTCAGTGCACCTTAAACAACACGAGATGGTTGAAGCTTCTGGAGCCCTCTAGTATGGCGTCCCTGATAAGGATGTCGTAATTATGGTACCTAAATGTCCGTGTATTATTATTAGGGTGCCCAAAAACAATACAGATAAGACACCGTAAGTGAACGGAATAATTTTAAAATAACTTACTTTATGGTAAAACTATCAAACGAACAAATAGTGGTTCCGGCAGATTTGAGTGATCTCTATGGATATTTGTAAGGGCTACCATCTGGAGAATGATGATGGTGCTAACTACGATAGTCATCTCCGAAAATTTTTTCCTTAGAGATTTTCGCGATTATGCAGTATTGTCCGGCCCTGGCCTCTCGAATAGCACCGATTGCGTATTGGCTGGAAGAGTTCACAGAGGGAACCGCTATCTTCAGGAGAACTACTGAATAACCGTAATAATACAATATTTAGAGCTTGTTGACAAGGCCTTGTACACGTTGTTTCCTTTCTTTGTCAGCCTTACGCTGTGGGCCACACGAGCAACTGGTACTAGAGATAGCAGAGATTATACACCACCTAACTGAGAAAGGGCACCAAAGTTCATTTCGGTGGTTACCCAGTCACTGCAGAATCATCGGCAATCACCGGGCCGATCAAGCTGCCCGCTCAGCCCACACAGAAAACCATGAACTGCGACTACCGCTTTTTAGGACCGATGCTGCGTGGAAGATCCACTAACTTGCTCGTCAAGAAACCACATCACAATGGAATCAGCCGCACTTCAAGCATGCCTGACTGTACCCGCTTGACCATGCGTTAAGTCTTGAAGTCCCGTCGAGGCTTCGCCAAGCAGACTAGACCCTTTTGTGCACTCTGTGGTTGGGCGTTGCACTTACTAACGCCTACGCCTTCCTCATAGGGATGGCCGACCTCGCAGCCTGTGACCACTGTGGCAACGAAGAAACCATGCGGCATATCCTTTGTGACTGCCTAGAGTGTAGTAGACAACGACTATATGCCTCCACAAGGAACTCAGCAAATTAGACAATCAACGTTTGTCGGAGGAAAAAAATTACAATATCGACAGGATGCAACGTCACAGACGAAGGCCCTGCAACAACTGTTTGTGTGTGTGTGTGTGTGTGTGTGTGTGTGTGTGTGTGTGTGTGTGTGTGTGTGTGTGTGTGTGTGTGTGTGTGTGGTGTGTTGTGTGTGTGTGTGTGTGTATGAGAGAGAGAGAGAGAGAGATAGAGATCGACTGGTCTTTCTGAACGGTCGCAGCCAGAACGCCCTTCCTGTGTGGGTTTGTTGTTATCTCCTGACTGCTCTTGTGTTTTTTCTTTCTCTCTCCACACCGTCTTTCTTGCACAATTTCCCCACACCAGTGCTGGGTAGCAAATTAGATGCCAATATCTGGTTAATATCCCGGCCTTCCTTTTCTCTCTCTCTCTTCTTTCTTTGTCATTCACCCGTCTTCGTGTTGCGAAATTTCAATGACTACTTGTCATTGGAGGTTAAATAGCAAAATGTGAGATTAAATAGTGTTCTTATGAACACCAATTCCGAAAGTATATAGGCATTTATTATACGGTAGGAAGGGGATATGAGAACTCGTGAATTATAAATCTGTAAACATGGGCTGTATCGAGCCGACCTTTCGACAAGTGGACTTGCCTTACTGTTCTAGCCTTGAGGAAGGCAAGTCCACTTGTCAAAACGTCGGCGCGACACAACCCCTGCTCACGGATTTTTTTATTATGGACATCTATAGCATATACAGAAATTGGGGCACAAAAGTAAAAAAGGCCTTTACAGCCACTATAAAACCCTATAAACGTTCTTAACCTCTGATTTTACTCATATATCAAAGTGACACGATAGCAACGCAAAGAGTAAAATAGGCATTTCTTTATAATCTCATTTTTCCTGATGAGGTACAAATACAAGATACCGGCAAACACCTCTAAGGGAACACTACTTTGGAAAGCGAGAAGCGTTCGGAACAGCGAGAATAAACGAGGCTAGCTTACAGGTGTGCGAACTGTGCTACAAACTTTTGTAAAAGTTGCCGTGGCACGTTCTTGAGCAGTGAAGCACCTTTACCCAACCCTGTTGCTATCTGCAGTTTTATGGCAGTGATAATGCGCTGCCAAAAAATCTAACAGAAAAAAATTAGCAGCATATCCACGGAGTGACGATGGAGCGTGGGGCGAAGCGTTCGTCCGTCCATTCGTTCTTGCTTCCGTCCGTCCATGCGTCCGTCAGTGTGACCGTCCATGCGTCCATCAGCCCGTCCGTGCGTGCGTTTGTTCGTGCGTCCGTCCCTGCGTTCGTTCATGCATCCGTCCCTGCATCCGTTCATGCGTCCATCCATGCATCTGTCTGTGTGTCCGTTCGTCCACCTATTCAACACTCCAAGTACCACCATCTCGCATCTTTTCATCATATATTCCCCATATAGAAGCACCGCCATCCAGCGGACATTCCAAGGACTGAACGAGAGGAGGCACACACACACTTTCTTACGGCTTGCGCTTCGTGTCTATTTTCCACATTTAACCACCTCGAGTTCATGGTATATACTAGTTCACTGTATTCATGGCACTGTGACCCAACGCTCGCTAAACCTTTCTAAAACCTAGGAGGTTACGTCCAGCGAGTATAACGTAGCAACCCTTTCTTGTCTTCCGTGCGTTGTTGAACAATAAAAAATTCGCAGCGTGCGCGTTAACTAAAAGCCGAGGCTCCTGTTTCTCATTCCCCATTACCAGCCATTGGCGTGTACATTGAGCACTATTTTTTATTGTTCAACAACGCACAGAAAAAATCTCTCACCGGCACCACCTTGGATGTCAAAATTTTTGGATGTCAAAATTTTACATACTACAACGGCTACGAGGGACGAACAAGTGCCGCTATTGAAAGCTTCGCCACTAGAAAAATATTGTAGTGCAGACTTACTTGGTCTTGCTATTTTAGAGAGGGCCTCTTCGAAAAGCTGAATAGCGAGGGCGATCACTAGGATGATGACAACAACGGGTCTCATTACCTCTCACTTCTAAGAAAATGTTTTCGATCTAATCGCCAAGCGATCGTCTTCAGACTGGGCTAATTCATGCAACGTGACCACAGCTTTGTCTGAAAGCGCGAGTCCACAAGTGTTTCGCAGCAGACAATGAAAGCAGTGTATGTAGGTAGTGCGGGTAATGTTGTATAACATTTTCCCGACACAAAAGCGCTAGCGATTCACGACTCCAACGCAGAGTAGCGTATATTAGAACAGTCGGGTTATAGTTCATGCGAAAGAAAAAAGCCAGCATTAAAACATTGAATCCCTCTGTACATAAAAAGTCAGCATTGCCAGAAGCAATCTGGCACCACATTCGCAAATATTGTAATATTCTGCACACACATCTCTCTTTCCAGTGATTGTATTCTCAATACTTATTGTTTTCATTTAGTTTGATAGCAAGTTTATTTTCCCGAAACACACTTCCTCATAACATTAATTTCGATTCTTCTGAAGAACAGAAAGCTCATAATCTTTATCAGTGGATCACTCATATTACGTAACAGCTTATGCGGTACATACGTCATAAAGCATCTTGGGGAAACTTTATTGTCTTGCTGTAGTATTCTGTGGCTCTGACGCAAAGGCAGAGAGCCTTTCCAAACGCTTACCGCCGTACAAGAGCTGAAAATATTCTTCTAAACAATCATCTTAAGATCTTGTTATAACTCAAATTCTGAGAATCACAGGTGTGTTTTGGCCGCTGGTCACATATAGAGGCATTGTTCTCACAAGGTGCTTGACAATGTTTCTTTTTTTTTTGCTAGCAAGCACTCATCTCTCTTAATGCAAATCTTGAAACTATCCTTCCATGTTCGCTGCACTCTCATTTTACTGGCATTTAACGTGACACATTTTACCTTTGCCATTGATAAATATTATATTATACGACCAATCTGTCGTATTTATCATGCATTAGTCTCATTCTACCTGGCGCAGGGTATCACAGCCGTTTCACCATCTTCACTAGCTATGCCTCTACGGAATTTCGTTTTCTTCAGTTCACTGCTCACACTGGCTGCTGCCCGCCATGGTATCTCGTATGCCACTTGGAACAAACTTCACCACAAATAAAGTATTCAATAAGTTGACAGTACAATCGAACATATCGTCTATGCGTAGCAGCAATGGCCGGCAATACGCACCAATAATCATTGTCTATCTCTAGCAGCAGCTTCCAGGTCGCTTCTATGTTCAACTGAACTAAGTGTTTTGTCATTATTCAGTATGCGAAGAACTTGCTTTAAATATAACACAATGGGTGAGTGCTCTGACACTCAATGGCACCTCCGGCGCTTCGCGAAACATTCAGCGCCGATAACTTGTTATACCCTGCCAGCAAAATATTGCATGGGGCCATCTCGAAATTCCGGACCTTGCGCCACCTCCTGTGGCAGATTAGCAAGTCTTGCACTGCTATGCTCATGGTGGTGGGTTCGATTCTCGACTGCATAGGCCATATTTTGATGAGGAAATACCCATGTGCTCATATATAGGTGCACGTTAAGAAATCTCAGGGAGCCAAATTAACCCAGATCACTCAATATACGGAGTTACTCATAGTAATATCATTTGTCAGTTTTGCACGTAAAACATCAGTAATTGAATCGATATATCAGTAAAGAGAAATCAGATTGTCAATGTTAAGCCTTTTTTTTCGGACAGTTTTGCATGAGCATATTTCAAAACATGGTTTAAATCTATCCTAAGGTTTGCCATACAAAAACGATCGGTCCTATATGCCATGCATGCCATATGTGCAGTATATCGGCCCAGCAGATTACCTAATTTACTTGCCGTGATGCGCTCAATCTCTTCAACTATGACGTATTTATTATGTTGCTCTATGATATTTCTATCTCGTCGTTCACTCTTTTTTAATCATGGCAGACTTTCTTGGGATACTTGAACTCAGAAATTTTGGTCTCTGTGTGCGTGCGTGTGTGTGTGTGTCACACTAAACCACTCAGCCAGGTGGCAAAGTTAAAGCACTTGCTGTCTGCCCAGCCATCTTGAACTGGTGGCTGCGTTCATACTTGTGAACGCAGTCGATCAAAAAAAAAAAACCTATAACGTATATATGAGGCGCAATATAAATACCTACTATTAGGTGATGTGTCTGTTTACTAGAAAATACATTACTAGTAATTCTAAAAACCGTAGTGTTTCTTAGGCTGTGCTAAAAAATGCGATGCTATGCATAAAAGGAGGTGGGCAGAACAAAACACTGTCGTCTTTAGACTACATTTTCAACGAAGTACGCCGACTCACGGCCGTTTATTTTTTTTTTAGTGTCATTATATAGACGGTTGCAAGGTATCACCTCACTTACCAGCTCCCTTAGTGCAGGGTAGCAAACTGGATGCTCCAATTTCTGGTTAACCTCCATGCCTTTCCCTAATTTTATTCTCTTTCTCTCTCCCTCTCTCCTAACGTCGAAACTGAAAGCACATTTTCAATGTCTTTTTAAGCGCCAGGAAACTCTCGCTTTCGTTTTTCACATAAAAGAAACGTGCGTAAAGTACAGGGGAATGTTTTGTAATTTTCATGTAGCTCAAAAGAACATTTATTTGAATGTATTTTGCCAAATAAAAGAAATAAACTGTAGAAAATCAGCGGGCTATTTTCTAAAGCTCTTGTGATCCGCCAATGCTATTAAATCACATTGGTGAACAAAACCGGAAGTCATCAAGGGGCTGTGTTCGTAACCCTTGCAATGGTTTATATGTGAAAAAGTTAGTTTATTTCGCGTCCCCAAGAATACGCCCATTAAAATGGCAATATATAGTAAAATACACGTCCCTCTTATTTTTGCAAGTGGCACTTCTTGGCACATTATATGACCGCATTAAATGTGAGGTAAATAATGGCAACACTTATCCCTGTGCGCAATGGAGGTGTAGCGGTTGCAGCACTCGGCTATTGATAAGGCCTAATGCCTTGAAAAAGACGAGCTCCCGTCGAAACGTCGGCTGAATGAACAGTTGTTATGTGAAAGCGCAGCTACTTTCATACTTAAACCTTGCGGCAACTGAAGTTAATCTCTGCGTATAAGCCATATATATATATATATATATATATATATATATATATATATATATATATATATAGAGAGAGAGAGAGAGAGAGATGAGGAGGAGGAGGAGGAGGAGGAGGAGGAGGAGGAGGAGGAGGAGGAGGAGGATCAGCGTCCTGAAATGTAGGCAGCTTTCATACGTACCACAGCAAAGCACTTCATCATTCCTTTTCGTGGCACGGATTCCAGCTCATGTCTATCCGACATATTCTTCAGCTTAACATTTCGTCTCCAACTTTGACAAATGTGGCACACGCTAAATGTAACTAGTTCAGTGTAAACGTTACAACATATTTATTCATTCATTTGTTTGTTTACTTACCTATTTATTTATTTATTTATTTATTTAATCAAAACGTATGCGTCATTCTCGTTCCCACGCTGCGCAGTAGTGGGATAGAACCTATAAATGGGTCACGTGGTGTGGCCCAGTAGGTACATTTGGATTCAGTGCTTCTCTGTTACTTTTTTCACATGTCAATTTTGGGACTTTAAATCCCACATATCAATCAATCAATCAATGTGTTACTTTTTTCATCTACCATTATACTATAAAGTAGTAACAATAATGTTGTCTTTTTTTATCAGTGGGCAGTGTATCTATGATGTCATTTGGAAGTCTCATAGGCTTTGTCTGCATTTTATTTTATTACAAGCTGTGTTTTTTTTTTCTTCCTGTGACATGTATTAGCACTATCAGCGGTACGCCGTAAGGTCGCGTGAACGAATATTTCCTTGTCAAATTAATTGCTTTTTCCTGCTCTCCGACAAAGATCACAGGAAAAGACTGTATTTTTTAGCGTTACAAAAGCTTTACAGGCCGTAGATTATGAAACATAACTTATAACATAACTCTTCTTTCATTGGCTATATATGCGTGTCTCAAAACTTGGAAATTCATGAAAGCCAGTAGTTCGGCTATTTCTGCTTAAAAGAAGAGAAAGTGACAACTTTATTTATGTGAATGACGTTTATTTGATCGAAGATTTCAATGTCATTCAATATTTAATGAACCAGTTCCGGACCTCAGTATACTCAGTTACCCTAAGCATACTGACTTACCCCTGGGCATGAGCTTACTGTCATCGCTCTAGGAGTAAACCACAGGTGTATGTTCCTCTGAGCTTCATCCAAGTACAATTCTCAAATATTTACACAGATTTCTAATGCAAATGTAGAGATTCTCAGCGGCCTGAAAAGTTGTAAAATCGAAGAATTATTACACACTCACAGTTTAGATTTTCATTTTTTTGTGGCATACATTTAAGCTTTTGGTTCCCCAACATATTCGTCAGCTTCAAATTTCATTTCCACCGTTTAAATACTGGATGCACGTAAAATGAAAGAACTCCTGTGGAGAAGTGACGACGGAGTATTTGTTCATTTCTTTATTTATTTGGCATCTGCTTTATTTTTTTTCATAGCAGCAGCTGGTAAAATTCATAAAACAAAAGAAAGATACATTGTATTTTGTGAAACCCTTAAGCAGTCTCCCTATTTATGTACATTGCCATTACCCACGAGCCTCGACAGGGAGGTACAAAAGGGGGCACATGCCCCGTTCAAGCCACACCAGTACTTGCATTCACTCAAGCTACACCAGTGCTCTCCCCCATCTCAGCATGATGCGAGACTGATTCGCACCAAACTTACCTCCACCCCCCTCTCGCCTTACGAGACAATCTTGCCTACGACCACGTTTTCGCTTACATCAGAAATGCGGCCGCCACGGCCGGAATGTGATCCCGCGATTTTCGGGTCAGTAGCTGTCCTCAATCACGTACTATATAAGCATTGATGTTCATTTGGAATAGGTATACCGGTATGTCGCAAAAAACCACTGGTCTGTTTTAACGCGTCTGAGTGGAACTTTTTAGTGCGTGCGTGTGTGTATACGTGTTTTGTTCCTAATTATTTTTTATCTGCTTCTCTTTCAATCCCCAATATCCCAATCCCAGTGCAGGGAAGCGTACCAGATCCTGGCATCTGGTTAACCTCCCCGCCTTCCTCTTTTTTTTTTTTATCTCTCTCGCTCTCCGTTGGCACAGTACCATGTTTCTGTGAGCGTGGGCAGACAAGTATGAATTGCCACATAAAGCTTGTCACATAATTTTGGCTGAAATGTCGCCGTTTTTGTGTCGCAATCTTTTTTCGGTACAAATGGACAAAGAACATGTTTATTGATGAATATTTCAACGTAATTAATTAAAATAGCGCGACAAATCAAGTACACCATATTGTGCATCGCCCAGTAATTCATGTAGGTGCCAAACATAACTGTCCATATTGATACTCACTGGAAGTTTGATTCTTCTGACTCTGATTACTCAGCACAGCTTGTGCTATAGTGGCCCCTATAAAAATAGTTGAAACGAGTAAGTTAATTGAATGTGACAGCACACGTGACATATATTGCGCGCCCTTTGTAAATAGTTCTCAGAAATAATTTCACACCATCAGAAATATTACGCTATTTTATGCCACGCTTCGTCTTTGCAAACACATGACTCACGTGACCCACAAGTAAATATACAGAAACATAAGGGGGTCGTTGCTAATTTGATTAACATATGCTTCTGAGTCTTCCACTCGAACATACAAGCACAGTTGAATAAATTGTGCTGCTGCCCTGAAGTGAACATTCCTTATTGGCCATTCATGATCGATATGATTAAAATCAAAATACCAGCTATAATGCGGATGTCACTTGATAATGCTTTGTTTTCTTGTCTGGATTATTTCTTTGCTTGATTCAGTTTTCTACTCACGTGATGGTGCTGACCACATAAGATGTTAGACTTGTTTTCTTAGCTGCGAATTGCTGAGGTTTTCTGGACAGTGTTGATTTGTTTTGCAGCATTGAGCTTAATCATTGTTGCGCGTACTCAATAATTATTCTGTCACTACTTCTGCCAAAATAAGTGACAGAAAATAATTAAATAGGAGCTTCATGAAGTGAAAAGTACAGATTATACAAAGCCATAATAAAGGAACATATTTTTAAAAATAGATGAACAAGACTCGATTGGCAAAAATAATAATAAATACGACATGTCAGACGCTGTTTCCTGAAGACTAAAATGCTGCGTTGCTGTCATGCAGGCTGAATCTAGTTACATGAGATGGGTGCCACCTTAGAATTTCTAAGTATCTCCTACAAGAAGTTTCATTGCCTGAATCACTTTTCATAATTTAATTTTATTACAACTCAAGTAAAGTTCTCACGCGCTTTAAAACTCGCAATAAGAGATTCGTCATTTCAAGTTAATAAGAAAAACGTCACAATGGAAACCCTCCTACGAAATCACGTTATAACGTGAAAAAAAAGTATTTGACCACTTCACCACGTTGTTGGTAGGTCAAGATGTTATTACAGAGGGCCGTAGTATAGAAACTGTAGCCTGAATGAGCCAAAGAAAACAACAAAACATAGCTGTGTGTCTCGATAGTGCATGTCTCAAATGTCAAAACATTTTGCTGTGAAGTTATCTATATGTTTTTTTATGATTCAGGGATCACTTTTAAAGCCACTTTTGCACGGATTAAGTAATGGTGCACAGTATTTCCTAAAATAAAATAAATAATACCTATCAAATGGTAAAGAAGGTTAGCCTTTGTATTAATAATGTGGTTGTTCTACTCACCCGTATTCCCAAGTTGACTTACAACATTCACTGCTCCATTTGCTCCATGCGCTATAGCTTTTCCTGAAGTCATATACAAAAAAAGATCAACATACGTGCTCCTCTTTCAAAACACCTTTGCAAAAGAATATATATTTTTTAGGCATGCAGTAAAAGAAGCCAAGGTATTTCCGAAGCATTTTACTGCTGAACAAGTTGGTTTTCAAGCGCCAATCATTCCTAACGTAGACCAGAACTTTCATTTGTATGAGGCAGCAATTTTTTGCTGAAGGAAGGAAGGAAAATAGGAGGAAAAGAACGGCAAGGAGGCTAACCAGCCTGTAGGCAGCCGGTTTGCTACCCTGCACATCGGAGGGGGATGGGGGAGATAAACGATAGAGATCAGACAGGGAAGAGAGATAAACACGGCACATTTGGCAGCACACGCGCGCACACTCAGTCATAGTCCAGTCTTGTCTTTCGTTGTGTGCGACATTGCTGTTACAGCCGTTTGTTCAAGGCCATGTCGCGTAGGAATTTCAACAGTGTTTTTGTCGCTTTCTGTTGCAATGTTTTCTCTCGGTAACCTGAAAGAATAGTGTCCACAGACATTTGGCTGTTGTCGCTGCGCGCAAGAATGGATGCCAGTGACTGTCTCTGGATGTCATACAACGGACAGTCGCACAGGATGTGGTGTAGCGTCTCTTCGCAATGACAAGCATCGCAGAGAGCGTTGTCGGCCATTCCTATGACAAAGGAATAAGATTTTGTAAATGCCACTCCTAGCCATAAGCGATAAAGAAGGGTGGCTTCTCTTCGGCCGAGCCCAGTGGGCATGCGGAGCTCGACTGCTGATGCGAAGAACGTGGGATTGTGACTCTCGGCCGAGATGCACTTGTGCTTACATTCACGTGTGTGTTCAGAGAACCAACAAGCATTCTTTAGCGCAACGGAAAGGTTATCGGTCAGAGCGTATATTCATAAAATGGTAACAAGAAACGCGCCACTGACCATTCAAAGGGCTCCTAAGCCACCCCGAAGATAAGAAGACCGAGAGCGTGGCTCTCTCCCGGCATTTTCAGCTCTTGCGGCACAATTCGTGACGTCAGCTGTTTGTTCACGTGACGTCAAAATGAAACAAGCTCTTAATGGGGCCATACAGGAGCGATATCTCTTGTGGATTGTCGCCTATCCTGCTTTGGCATGCACACGAGTGCCCGTTCTGCCTTGTCTCGCACAACCATCGTGCGCGATAAACTGGTTTCACTTCGTTTTTTTTTTTTTGCAATTGCGACTTAGCGTGTGAAGATAGCAGGGTGTAGTCGAAAAGCACAAATTTTTTTCTGGCTCAACTCTGACACCTGGACATGCCACGTGTTTCATGAATAAGCGGCGAGGAGGAGATAAGAAGGGTAGTGAAAACAGGGGCGTAGGCAGAAATTTCTTGCGGGGGGGGGGGGGGGGGAGTGGAGACACTTTTTTGAAGTGGTCATTTAAAATACGATAGTCTTTCTTAGGGACCTTCGATGCAGAAATTTTGGTCTGTCTGTCTGTCCATTTGTCTGTTGGTCCACCCTTAACGGTACCGGGCACGTTAAACGGCACCGGAGGAAAACCTAAACGGCCGACCCCATCCGCAGCGCCCATCATTACTGTTCAAGGTTGAGCGTTCATACTTGTGCGATTTTCAATTAAAAAGCAATTATCGCGCATATCTGAGGCACCATAACAACACGTATATATTCTGTATTTGCGTCTTTTACTAGAAAAGGCATGCATAAGTTATTTTAAGGGCTGTAGCGTTTATCACGCGGCGCTGACCATGTAACTCTTGCACGAAAAGGGAAGTGTTTCCAACGCTTTGCTAAGACGACCCGGTGGTGGCATCTACCCGTCGCTTTGCGTTCTACATTTTATCCCCTCTGAGACGGGCGCGCATGCCCGCCTCAGAGGTAGAACGCAAGAAAACAATATGTAGAAAACACTATGTAGAAAACAATATGCCCTTCGCTTCTAGGCGCCTTATGTGAGTGCACAATGTGCCCTGTGAGTTCTTGTGACAATTATATGACATTTAAAAAATTCCACTGCCGTAGTCGTGGGCGTCGCCGTTTTTTGCCATCAAATTCACCATCCAAAGTGACGCTGACACCAACGGCCACCTTTTGCGTCTCATGAAACATCTAAAGCTTTCGCCTTGATAATCTGCGTACGGTAGCAGCATACGAAAATTGGCAGCCGTGGCCGTAGGGGTCGGTATGTAATGGCGGTACCCATAAGTAGTGTCTACATTCTAAAAAAATAACTTAAAAAGGCTGTTTTTTTTTTTGTCCCACCACAATAATCGTCGTCAGGCTTGTGTGCGCTTCCTTTCTTGAAAACTCGGCGCTGGCCACTTTTCTATCGAGAATGCAATGTAACCCTGATAATAGGCATGTCGATCGTGACCGGAATGTACCGGGCGCGGGGCGATAACGCAAGGATGGAACACAATATAGATGACGATTATTGTTGTGGGACAAAAAGACATCCTTTTTACTCGCGCTCTTCTTTTAGAGTGTATAAGTAAAGAGCATGTCATATTGCCAAGAGTGTTTCACTTTGGTGCGCTCAGTTTAAACCAACGCCTCCTTTCTTTATTTCAATGCCAATGTAAACGCTAGTGCATGCATGTATGGCTTACTTGAAATCAGTGATACAAACACGATGCTGCCTTGAATTATAAGCCTGGATGAAATCAGTTACTTGCAACGTAGCGAGGCCCTTCCTTTCTTATTCTTTCGTCAACTTATGCTGGTGCTTACCATGCATTTAAGCAGAATTCTATGTACTCACCCACGCCTCTCACCCTAGGCATTTTTACATGTGGGACCTTCACTTTGGGAACTGAAATATCAATGAGACATACGTCATGTAGACACTGTGCTTACAAATTCTTGCACGTAAAAATTATGGAGCGCTGAATGGGCAGGATTATTTCACTTGTTCGGATGTACGTTCGTCCGTTGTCGACTTTTATATATTTATTTATAGTCATGGGACGTCATATCGGCAAGGAGATAGGTCATTATACGGCTACGACTAAGACTTGAGTTCTTCGATCAGTTACCGTTCTCGCGAAGCCATTTAGATTGATTGATTGATTTGTGGGGTTTAACGTCCCAAAACCACCATTTGATTATGAGAGACGCCGTAGTGGAGGGCTCCGGAAATTTTGACCACCTGGGGTTCTTTGACGTGCCTTCAAATCTGAGTACAATTTAGTGTTGACAACAACTTAAAAATGTACAGCTGTCCATCAGTAAAATCCGCGTCTAACTAACGGCGTTCATTTCAATGATGCTATGGTTTAGAAAACCCAATTATTAGTGCAACACGGCTGCGCTTGAGGCCCCACTCGCTGCATAAAGACTAACGGTCTAAAGATCATCTAAAAAAAATCACACTATCTCCCACTAAAGGGAACCATGAGTAGCATGCAAAACAGCGAATGGGTCGACTTAAAGTTCCGTTCATCGCGGGCACCTTGCCCGATGTTAACGCGTCTTTGCAAGTGGGGCACACCATGCAAATTCACTGCAGCTTCTGTTGCTGTTATTCGTCCCGAACTCTTGTTGAAGCACGCCACAAGGGTCCATCGCCACGCCCCGCGGGAGCAGGTGGGTTCATCGTGCGTCTTCTCGTTCCCTGGCCCTGTCACGAGAGTAAGGGGGAGAAGCCACAGCCTCTTACTCAGCCCCTCACACAGCCCGGAACGCGCTAGCTCGCGAGTGGGTGCTGGCAGTGCTTGGACCGGCTGTTGCACCTGCGCAGTAAGGGTGGTCACGCCGCACACCGGATTGAACTCGCCATAAGCTGCTTCACATTTAAATATTACCAGTGACAATTGTGCCAGTTTATACATAGCATGAGCTACGGACGGATGGGTGGACGAGTGGGCGGACGCATGGATGGGCGGACTAGCGAGCCAGTTCACGCAAGTCAAGCGCTAGCCCACTATGGTAACACGTCACTCCAGGCCGCTTCCGGGCTTTCTCCGCCAGCTGTGCGCCATGTGACGTCACTGCTTCTAGGGCATGCGCAGCGCGGCTCTCGATAAGCCACGCGATACTGATCCAGCTCGGCCAGTGTAGCTTACGCTGCAAAACTTTGACAAATACCGACAGCTGTCATAGCGATTTTCCTATGATGTTTGTTCCTTCGAAAAGAAGCCATTTTCGTACTGCAAGCCATGGTTACTTCCCTAGCGTGTACTTCGCCTCTGTATGCAATCGAAGTTTGCTATTGTGCCGACTTTGATGTGTATACCAAAATTGGCAGATACTCGGAAGGTTAATCGGGAAGAAAATGGCTATTCGGCGAAGGCAAGTTGCAACACGACATTGTAGCACTGGGGCACTTAAAAAAAGTGCAGCTCAGCCTCGTGGGTGTAGGTTGTACTCATTGTTAGGTCACAATGGACAAATAGGTCACTTTAGTTTAGAGCGCAGCATAGACAGAGAGATAAAATGAAGAAAATAAAGATGGAAAGTGAGGGTAAAAATACATAGACATGGAAAGAGAGAAATAGAAATAGGAAGTGGTAAGAAAGACACAAAAACACTAAATGACAGAAAAAAAGAAAGAGATGAAGACAGGTAATTTCTCATTATGGTTTATTGGGCGAGTTGGAGATACATGATTGTTTTGAAATGAGAGCGTGTTATTTAAACGTGGACAGAAAGACAGGGACTAGCGCTCGTCCCTGTCTTTCTGTCCCCGTTTAAGTAGTGCGCTCTCATTTCAAAACTGTCATCAAGACAGGAAGAGAAAATTAAACATAAAATAAGAGGGCTAACTAGCTCCGCACTTCCTAAAATGCGAAGCTGTTTTTTGTTTTTTGTTTTTTGACGAACAGGCTGACTACACGGAACCTTGGCCACATACAGCTTCAACATAAAAAAAAACACAAAGTTATAGCTGGCTCATCTCTCTGCTAATGTCGTGCTGTTTTGCAGTATGAGGACGTGAGTAGAATCCGAGAAAAAAAAAAGGATTCCACAACAGCTTTGTCAAAAAAACCGGCGTAGTTGGTAAAAAATTATACATTATGCTAATTGAAACTCAATGCCTCCACTGCTTACGTCAGAAAACCAGACATAATGAAATTGTGGGCTTGGAGCAACTTATAGCGTCGCACACCGAAGAAGGCTAAAAACAAAAGGCAGCCTCACGGCTTGTGCAATGAGCTTTATTGCTGTAAAAGCAATATCTGTGCTACGCCAAGCAACCCCGCAGCCAGGCTTTTTTTTTTTTTGGGGGGGGGGGGGGGGGGCGCATTTGTTAAACGCTTTGAGCAACGGCTATTTTTATCATTATCCTCGGTAAAACACCCCCTCCTACCGAATTTGGGGGGGGGGGGGAGTTGCCCCCTCCCCCTGGCTACGGATCCGACGCCAAGCTTATTTGCGCGCCTTCTACAAATCACTGAAATCAACGCTATGCTACTTTGAAATAGCTTTGGCTAAAGTCATTTACCCA
>NW_023608368.1:0-29030 GCF_013339725.1 Rhipicephalus microplus | reverse complement strand
TCGTATACCACTGCGAACGCAAACACTCTGACGCTGATGCCCTGTCCCGCTCACCTTTACCACCAGATCAGACGTGCGGAAACACTTGCCTCCAGACCTTGTCATCGCTAGATCTCGACTTCATCTTTATGCTCCCCTTCCATTTCCCCAGCGTAGGGTAGGAAACGGGCATGTGCATGAATAACGTCCCTGCATTCCCTCTGTGTTTATTCCTCCCCCCGACGGCGCGCTATGCCCCATCATGAGTAAAGCACTAATGTTAAGTCGGTCATCGACGCACAAAAGAATTTAATCAATAAAAATACTTATCAAGAAAGCATCCCCGTCTTTGTTTTATGAGCACTAATATATTGAAGTATATATTGATGACTTGTGGGCTTTAACGTCCCAAAACCACGATATGATTATGCGAGATGCCGTAGTGGAGGGCCGGAATTTTGACCACCTGGGGTTCTTAACGTGCACTCAAATCTGAGCACACGGGCCTACAACAATTCCGCCTCCATTGGAAATGCAACCGCCGCAGCCGGGATCGAACCCGCGCCCTGCGGGTCAGCCGAGTACCTTAGCCACTAGACCACCGCGGCAGGGCCAGTATATATATACGAGCACTATATATATACACTAAATATATATACGAGCACTAATATATTTATGAGCACTAATATATGAAACCTGCTGTAAGCACGGTGATTCTGCCAGCAATATCAGAACCATTCAACAACATCCTGAAGCTTCGCGCGTCTTCCTTCGAGTACGCTCTTAGCAATCATATTGTAAATTTATGGTTGCATGGCTAAGATACAAGCTGCTCAAGTGTTTATACGCCCCTGACTTCCCACCTTCTGAAAAACTCATCGCGATGCCACACTAGTATCAGCAGTTCTTAACCAGTAAATGTTACTAGTTGCATGATTTGAAATCTTAATTGACTAACCATTTCCATGGGATTGATTGAATTTGTAAATTCGATGGCCATCAAAGGCACCACTGCATAGTGGTGCAATTCGAAAGAATCAGTACTAAAGTGCTTATTTGGGCCGGTTGGTACATGGTCAACGAAGTGAAAAAAACAGCGCGTAACACAGGACACAGGACAGAGAAGAGACGGACGAGGCGCTGACTTACAACCAAAAATTTATTTCGTACAGGGGTGTATATATAGCACACGAAACTTGAAAAAAGAGAGGGAGAGAAGTCGAGTGACATGAAAGAGTAATTTTTGTTATGATTGTATGCGTATAAAAAAACTGTGATTGCGCAATCATTCGCTTGTCAAATACGCCAATTCCCTGGTGAGGAGCGTTATCGAAGGTGCACTGACACACATACGCCTTTTTGATTATGCAGAATGCCTCATAAATCTCACGTGTCCTTTTATCTCTGTAGCGTCGAAGTATCTTGCATTCGTCAAACAATGCACGGCATCCACAAATGGAGCTGTGCGCAGCTAAGTGGCTGCCAACAGAACCCCGCATTAGATTGCGGTGTTCCTGAGGCGGTCATTTATACAGCGGCCAGAATGCCCGATGTAACAGCGGCCGCAAGAGAGGGGGAATTTCATAAATGGCACAAAAACAACATTCAACAAACTGATTGCGTGTTTTTTATCACACACGCGTGGCCCTCTGTCCTCTCTGTTCACCTGATGGCACATACTAGAGAATTATTTCTGGCTGAAAAAACAACTCTGATTCCAGCTTTTGTGCTACCTTTTTAAACAATGTGACACCTTATGCAAGTAAGGAATGACTGCTGTTCTTGAAAAAGAACTTTTTCTTGACCACTAGTCGGTTCGGTTAGCTGTTTGATGTCTTTAAGATACTTTCAGCTATGGAACACAGTATGTTATCCGGGTACCCTGCCTTGCGCAATCTGCGCACCTGTGACTCAAAACTAGTACACAATGTGTGATGGCAAGACCGCATCAGGCCGCCTTTAAACAGGATTTTGCAATCGCTCGCTTTACAAGTTTGAATGCGCAGAACTGTAGGGTAGCAAACTTTTTTTGGGAGCGGGGGCATACTGCCAGCACACGTGGTCGGACAAAAAAACCTCAATGTCAAGGAACCGGAGTTTGTTAGCAATGGGGAATTCAGTGGTTAGTTGCAGTGAGCCCAAGCAAGTGCGAAAACACATCAACAATTTGATCAGCACGTTGCTGAGCTTCAGAGTGGTTGGACCGGTACAAAATCAAGAAGTCATCAACAAATCTAAACACTTTCACGGCGCTCGTCAGTTGTAGGCAATTAATGAGAGATCTGTCTATTTGGCTAAAAGAATGTCACTTAGGATCGGGGCGAGACAGGAACCTATGCAAACACCTTCTTTTTGAATATAAAGTTTGTCATCATGCTTTATAAACGTAGAACGTAAATAAAAGGTCAACATTTCTAAAAAGTTTCTGACGCTAATTCCGCACGAGTCCTGAAATTTGACGTTCCCATAGCGGTCTATGCAGTCGCTCACCTCTGCGCACACCTGGTCCATCGGCAGGGAATAGTATAGTCTTTTACGTCCACAGAAAAGAAGCTCACTTCTGAAGGGCACTCTTGTTGAAGAAATTCGGATACTATTTGAGGCTTTCTGATGAGGCAAGGGTCTTCCACAGGAAGGACAGATAGGGAACGCTGCAGGTACCTTCCACCAGGCGCTGCCATGTGCCCTGTTCCGAGACAATGACGCGGAAGGGAATTTCCGGCTTGTGGCGTCTTTGCTGAAAAGAACACTGAAAGGTTCACACCCCTCGCTGCTCTCACTGATGACGCCAGTTTTGAAGGCCAGCCTCTTCACAAAGTTTGCTAGCTGTTGCCTTGACCTTGGAAGTTTTACATTCGCGACTTGGAAGTTTTCGGTGACAGCAGCGTCCGCCTTTTCTTTGTAGACGGTTGTCGGGGCAAGGACAAAACCGCCTTCTTTGTCCGCCTGAAGGAGCTTGAGATCTGCAGCGCGTAGCGACTTAATCACGGAAGGTTGACGTGATGTTCCGGTTTGCTTTGTTGGCAACAAACAATCCACGCCTTCTTGAATGCACCTGTCTCTATTATCACAGAGGCTCGTGGCCGTGCTCCTTACTAAGCTCAAAAGCTCTACTTGGTCCAATTTTGGTGGCTCGCAAAATTTTGGGCCCTTTTCCAATGCGCTTTTTACTCCAGGAGGGATGCTTGCGTTCCCTAGAGTCACAACTTCTTGTCCAGATTGGCAAGTTTGCTTCTTTCTTCTTGGCAGGCTGGCAAATATCATCTTCCAAAGAAAATCCGCTGTCCGGGATGCAATACCCAGGTCTCTGCGGTAGGCCCTCAGAGCACTGTTTTGCGATGCATTTCCCATGCTTGCAGCATATAGGCACCGAGTAGAACCGCACTTGTCGCCAGGCCTCCGACCGGAAGATTCGGCATATTCTGTCAGCATGACCCTTTGATGGCGCTAAACCACCAAAAAGTTGAAGAACATCTGGAGGCAGAGACGAATTCTTCAAGGCGAACGTATAAAGACGAGTCCTGCAGATCGCAGTAGCCAGCAGGTTTATACACAACGGAAGAGCGGGGAGAAAGGGGTAGGATAACAGAGCCCGATGTATTAGAAATGAACTGTACTAAAGTGTTATTTGGGCCGGTGGTACATGGTCAACGAAGTGAAAAAAACAGCGCGTAACACAGGACACAGGACAGAGAAGAGACGGACGAGGCGCTTACAACCAAAATTTATTCGTACAGGGGTGTATATATAGCACACGAAACTTGAAAAAAGAGGGGAGAGAAGTCGAGTGACATGAAAGAGTAATTTTTGTTATGATTGTATGCGTATAACAATAAACTGTGATTGCGCAATCATTCGCTTGTCAAATACACCAATTCCCTGGTGAGGAACGTTATCGAAGGTGCACTGACACACATATCGCCTTTCTTGATTATGCAGAATGCCTCATAAATCTCAGTGTCCTTTTATCTCTGTAGCGTCGAAGTATCTTGCATTCGTCAAACAATGCACGGCATCCACAAATGGAGCTGTGCGCAGCTAAGTGGCTGCCAACAGAACCCCGCATTAGATTGCGGTGTTCCCTGAGGCGGTCATTTATACAGCGGCCAGAATGCCCGATGTAACATGTGTTATGTGTTATGTTATGTGTTATGTTACGTGTGCTATATATACACCCCTGTACGAAATAAATTTTTGGTTGTAAGTCAGCGCCTCGTCCGTCTCTTCTCTGTCCTGTGTCCTGTGTTACGCGCTGTTTTTTTTCACTTCGTCGAAAGAATCAGGTCACAATTGTTTGAATTGGCAGTCGTTTATTTTTAAAATTATGTCGTTTGTCACCAAGTAACATTTCATTTCGGCAATAAAACAATGTTGAATATGTTAAATATTCAGCGTCATTTGGCAGTGTACAGTGCATTTAGGTATGTTAAACACCCCCCATATCACTCGTCCTTACTGAACTTGCTATCAAACTTCGTGTACTCGAGTCCGTCTTCAGTGGAGTTATTACCAGATGAATTGTCGATGTCGGTTTGAGCTGTGATTCGGGGCACTCTATAAAGGGCTTCCAGAGTCCAAGACATTGTCATTGTAGCGACTGTCAGATCTTCCACGCCGACAATATCTTGCTTGTGAGGTCTAGCTTCATGGAATGTAATGAGCTGTTTCGAGGAATATAATGTCCAAACGCAGATGATAACGACGCCTACCAAAGCAAGGGTGAGCAAGATGTGTGCTTTGTTCGTGGCATTAAGCTCGCGTCGCTATTAATAGACACTTCTTCTGGCTTCTCCTCTGCGTCACCGTTGTTTTGAGATCAAGAAAGGGTGAGCTGTTTGATATTCTAAGGTGACATTAGTTTTTCATTGCCACTTTCGTAAGCTTCGTGATTTTGGTGGCGGCTAACATTAACATTGTGACTATGTTTTCCCATCACAGCCATATCCCTTCGCGTAGGACCACTGGACTCGTTCGCAAAATGAGGCAACACTGACGGAGCAGAGCGCACGTTATCCTTTCTAACCGAGTTTGACTGTAAAGGATGCGCGTGGTCGCCAGTAGCCGGAACTGAACATATGGCACTCGGGAGCACTACTTCAATCCTTCTAGGCCGCAGAAGCATGAGCTTTCTTGGTTTTGCAGTAGGTCACATGCTGCCGCTGTATAGATCATTCCTAGGCTAAGGAGCGAGACTACCGAAATGCGCGGCTGTTCGATTGCCAGTTCTCGACTCGTCCATGGTACCTTTTACAAGCTGACGACGCTCTTCGACCGAAAGCAGCGTTACTCGAGGCGTAGAAACTGGAGGTCTTACGGGTTGCCTTGGTGGTAGCGGTGGTGGCTCATCGGACGGCACAGCGGGTACTAGATCCCTTTCGGTGGCCTCGACCGCACCATTTCTTGTCTCTGTAATTCCCGCTACCGGTGCAGAGTGGGTCTGCCGAAACATTTCAGTGGCGATGTATTCTGACCTCTTTTGGTTGCTCATCGTCACCCACTGCCTCACGCACTGGCAAAGTGGGACACGTTGAACTGTGGCCAGCCATTTTCTTGGCCTGTGGTCGTTCATTGATGGGGGAAAACCCGTTACGGCAACATGAAAATGTACCATCTAGTAGCTGACAATTCTGATGCTGATGAACTCAGATGAACGGCGCTCAACCACAGAGGGGGATGGGCCAGAAGCGGGCGGAAGTATACCTAAATGAAAATAAAATGAAGTAAAGGCAATCTGAAAAATTAGTTTACTGATAAAACTGCCAATAATGAAGAATGATACTGAGAAAGCGGTCAAACAATCTCTTGTTCTTGACAGACATAGCTACGAATTATAAACTAAAGATCTGAAAAGGTTAGCGCTCATCAGCACGGTAATCTTCTAATTGCATTGATGTAGTCAAACGCAGTGGAGCCTATATCCCTGTGGCAGTAACCAAAGGAAGTGCCGCCAAGTGATCTGGTAGCTAACTAGCTGATGATGATGATCATTTGCATGTTGCATGATTTTCCTTCAAGCGAGTTGTAAAAATGTAGCGCACTTGTGGCCACCGGGCCCACACAGTAGAGCTGTGTTATGTAAATAGCCAAAATTATGACAACGCACATATATTAATGGTGAGAAATATCCAGGGGAGATGAGAAGTGTGTCATTCGAAACATTCGAGACCCTTAGGCTTTTTGTAAAAGTTGAACGCGATTGAATACTATGTTCCTTGTGCGTACTCAAACACTTAGTGTATGAAACCTTTCCGAACTTGTTATGCACCACTATTGGGTTTGAGGCCGCAATAGCGGGTGTGTCTGTGTAGTGGGTGACTGCTCTAAACTATTATGGTAAATCCGTGTTCTGACGCCCGGTGGCAATGAACGTTTGTACCACGCATATTAGTGCAATATGTCATGTTGTATTCTGAAACATTTTATTTTTAATAGATTTCCAAGCAGAAGACATTATTTTCACTGTCGTGACAAGTGTACGCGTGGCTGCGTGGTTGAATACATGTTTGCCAAGCATTAGACCCAGATTCAGTCCTGATTAAGACCCAGAGTTTTATAACTTAACTTCATTTGCATCTTTCTCAATTTTTCGGTATAGCAATGAGGATGATTTTTCGCTCACAACCAATGACGGCTGGATGACTTACTCATTACGCTATTCGCTCACAACCAATGGAGCATTGGATGACTTACTCTTTACGCTATTCGCAATGTGCGATGACTGGTTGATTCATCGCCGTTTTAAAGTACTTTGTAAGCCGTATGAACACGATTTATTTCCCGACATCGAGCCTGCCTAAGGCAAGTTGCCAAGAAGTCCCAAGCACTGATGTGGCACACTGGTATACAGGATTTAACCCAGCAGACCCAAGTTCGCGCCCCAGTGTGGCAATGGTGCTAGAATTTTTCTAATTTTGCGCAAGGTTGTTGGGGACACCAGCGGTGGTGACGGCGGAAAACTGCGCGTGACCCGAGTGGGAATATTATAACAGCTTTCGCTGTAGAACTGCTGACTGGGTGAGTTGGTGCATGATAAAGTGATATGGCTTTGGCGCAGCTCAGTTTGAACGTGAAGGAAAGATAATATGCAGTCAAGAAGGAAAAAAAACTGACGACAGTGTGAGTGCTCACACTATCAACAGGTTTTTTATCTCTTTTTCGCTGTATATTACCTTTTTTGATAGTAGGAGCAAACATTCAGCAACTTTCCGTGTGTGAAGTTATCTTACAACCCTAACAACGAATAAAGCAAAATTATGCTATAATGGATAAAAATAAAATGTCCTTTGGCTATTTCTTTTTTAACACTCTATATCTTGATTCAGACGTGGTAATTGTTCCCGCGACGGGCGGCCCTTTTCTCTCATCTCTTCGACTGTCTTGCGGTTTGTCTGCTTCTGCCGGTCGTTTCACTGTGCATGTGTGGAAATGTTTTGAATACGTTGAAGGTAAAAAATTCGCGTTTGTGAGTTAGAACGCGTTTAACACATTGACGAATGGAGGAAAGGGACACAAGGTATGCTGCGCTGCTTTGTGGTTCCACAACTCTGGAAGAAACAGCTCAGCAAAATTTTTCCGCTTCCCAGTGGAAGAAAGGTAAGCACACGTTTTGTTCGGTACGTAGAGGCAATTCATTCTTATCAAAGCATGCAGCTAAAGTACGAGCCAAAAGTTTTCTGTTGTTGTTTTACAGTGATTTTTTGTTTGGCACTGCCCACTTTTCTTTGATGTTGTAGGCTTGTGAAGATACTTTTGAACAGTTTCTCGTGAGCTGGTTCACGCCAGCTGACACGCTTGCATCAAGATCGAACACTTTAAACTTATTATTCAGCTTCGAAAGCTCTACCAGTTCTGCTTTGTCTGTTGCGTTTAGGTTTTCATGCTTTGGCTCTTATTAAGGAGGTTCTTCACCTCCGGGGACAGTTGCTATAAAATTTGTCTAAATACCATTCTTTCAACTGCTACTACACACTCTATAATAACACCTGTCGGATTATCATTTATTGGTTCAACGCTAAGGCCGAGTTCTTCGATAAAATTCGAGTATCTGTTCTAAAGCAAGGCTGATTCCAGTACTTTCCCACAAAGTGCTACCTCATGATTATAGGAACACCGTTTACCTCATCAGCCAAGTGCACTTGCTCGGAGAGCGAGCATGCAATGGCGGAGAGGAGGAAGGGTTTGTTCACAAGTTTAGCGTCACGCTAGGATTTAAAAGCCCGCCATGACTTAAGCACGTGGCTTTTGCGGTTAGCTCTGGCTGCGTGCTGTTGTAATGTTCTTGGCTGGGGCTGACCTCGGGAGCCACGATAGCTTTATTCTAAAGACTATGTAGGGCAGCCACTAAACACGTGGAAAATAAACTGCCTGTATCCTTTAAAACGTTGCTGGTAAAACTGGTGACAATTTTTAGCATGGGTGAACTTTGGCACTCAGCACCCCGACCAGCTAATGAAAGGACAAGCCGCTGGTTCGAAGACATCTACAAACTTTTTCGACCTTCTTTAACGTGCCGCTGGCTTCTTTCATAATTAATAGAACGTACGGCATGCTGGGGGATGAATTTGAAAGTTTGGTGCTACTCGTCTATTTATTCGCTTAAAAGAAGATTTCGCCACCACTCGGAAGGATGCCGAGTTGCACCAAACTAGGGCCATTCTTTATACCATGCCTGGTTTTTGTTGAGAATAGGACTGAACAAAGGTAGCTTAAAAATAATTCAAAAGCAAATATATCAAATACACTGCTTGAGAAAATTGAAATACAGATACTGAAACATACTTTAGTTGACATAGCGGGATATCTCTTAAATACATTTGCAATGAAGGAAAAGTGTATCATAGAATACAGGTAGTGAGATATAGATATAACAGTACACATAACTGATTTTTTTTTTCTAAAATGCCTATTTTCTACACTGACTTTAATAGGTCCTGAATGATGCTGTGAATGATGTCCTAAAGCATTGAAAGTTGCAAGTGAAGACAATCATCCATTTCGTACTTTCCACTGCTTTACTTCGATAGACTTCACACCCACGATGTTGTCCATTATTGGGAGAAGCCAGCTGGTATTGTCTGGGCAATCCATATTGTTCATTTGTAAACAAATGTGCGTATCTTTCGAGCATGTAATTTGGCATTGGTCATGGGAGTGTGCAAAAGAACATAGCAGTAAATTTCGTTGAGATTCATCGACCTCTAAAAACTCCTGAGTGTGCTTCTAAGGAAAGACTTGTATCCACGTAAGTCATTATGGATTTATCCCACAATTGTAGTGAGTTGCTTCAAATATCTCGCACTCACAGGAAACAATTTCAAACGCCTTCAGACATGCGCGTGAATTATTGACGCGAGATTGTTTTTCCGGCTCCTTACTTTTTAGCTACGCGTTTAGCTAAAAGCATACTATCCTGAAGACGAGACAGGACGCTTAGTTAACAGGGTGATTTGCTCGCAACAGAGCAAGTCGGCTAGTTATGATAGGTTAATTGCCAGTTATTTGCTTAACAGATGGCACTGTCGGAAGTGCCGCACACAGAACTCTCGAGTTCCTGGCCAATTATGATTCTGACTGCGTTGCAATCATAACTTACTCCTGAAAAGGTTGTCTTAACAACAACATTTAAGGTTTTGTTCCACGTCCGAACAATATATAATTTGAACCAGTTTAGGCGGTTAGGCGATGTAATGCAAATGAAACTGTGCAACCTGGTAGTTTTCAATATAATGAATTCTGAATACAGCGAAAATAAATAGTTGAAAGTTTTGGGCTCCATCACTCATTGAGAACAGCGAGTTCTCATATAGCACAACCAAATAAAATATGTACTATCAGCGTCAAATGAAACACGAACACCGGCTATCCTTCGCGATGGTATAGTGCATGCCATCCAGCTATCACCGTGGACAGGCACGCGTATATGCGCAGAGCTACCGAAGAGTATGCGTGCTCCTGTCAACATTGATAACTGGACGGCGCGCACTACACTGTCGACAAGGCGTGCCGCTGTTCGGGTTTCATTTGACGCTGATAGTGCAGTGTATTTTCCTTTGAGGGGAACACGGGAATGCGTGGCCTACGCGCTCCGGCGGCTGCTGGCAGCGCGTGCAAGCGGGAGCGAGAGCAACCACAATCCCTTTTCGCCTCATCTTGCGGCGAGGAAAACAACCATTCGTTGCTGATATGTAACCAGCGGCAAGATTGTGGCCCCTCTCCCTTCAAGGTGATTACGCGAGAGCCGGTATACGCCTTGAAGGGGGGAAAGAAGTTGCAATCTTGCTTGTTTGTATTAGAAACAAAAGGTTGTTTTGCTTTCCGCAAGATGACGCGAGAAGAGACTTTGGTTACTCTCGCTCCCACATGCACGCGCTGCCAGCAGACGCCGGAGCGTGTAGCCCACGCGTCGCCGTGTTCTCTTTCATAAAAATTGACACATGAAAAGTACCTTTATTCTGTGATAAGAGACGTCAAAGTGCCCGTTCTATTAATGTTAGAGCTGCTGTGAGTAGTAAAACTACAGATGTGAAGTGAACTTGAATTTTACAGTGAAAGCTGTTATGAGATCCAAAATCGAGTCTCGCGCAGCACCGTGGTGTACTGCCTCCACCGGTGTCTGTTACCACATCGCGCGAAGTTAGAGAAAAAAATTAGTACCAATGACACAGTGGGGTTTGAACCAGGGTACTCTGTGAGCCAGCTCAATATTCTACCGTTTACGTACGCCACTGCTTCGGCTTTCTAGGCAAACTTGCCTTAGGCAGGCTTGATATCCGGAAAGCAATCTCAATATTAGGACTTATGAAGCGTTTTGAAACAGCGGAAGAACAGACAGTCGTCGCAAAATGCGAAAGCATGACGAGACGGTCGTTCATTGCTCCAACCCATTAAAAAATCGTCCTTTTCTTCAGCCATTAACTGTGGCGCAGACCCACTCCAGGCATAAATGCTGATTGTGGTTAGCCACTGCATGAACAATCGGCATGAAATTTCTCGCAATACTTTAGCTGACACCAGGCTTCTCAGAATAATGACAAAAACTAGCAACGCGAATGCCGGCCTACTACCCTGAAATACTTATTATTATTGCCGTAGTGGGTACAAGCAAGTGTGCTTGCAGCAGTTACCCATTGAGTGTTTAGAAAAGGCTCTAAAAGCCGCTCTTCTAGCTTTCGCTGTGACTGTGCTGCTTTTTCTGCGCAGGCCTGTTGTTCCACAGCACTATGGAAAGATAATATACAGCGAAGAAGAGAAAAAAAACAGACGACAGTATGATCGCTCACACGGTCTGTTTTTTTCTTTCTTGACTGCATATTGTCTTTCTTTCACGTTCAAACTGAGCTGCGCCAAAGCCATATCACTTTATCATGCACCAACTCACCCAGTCTGCAGTTCTACAGCGAAAGCTGTTATATTATTCTCACTCGGGTCACACGCAGTTTTCCGCCGTCACCACCGCTGGTGTCCCCAACACCTTGCGCAAAATTGGAAAAAATCTAGCACCATTGCCACATGGGGCGCGAACTTGGGTCTGCTGGGTTCTAGTTCTGTATATCATGAGCCACATCAGTGCTTGGGACTTCTTGGAAAACTTGCCTCAGGCAGGCTCGATGTCGGGAAAGAAATCGTGTTCATACGACTTAGAAAGTATTTTAAAACGGCGATGAATCCACAAGTCGTCACACATTGCGAATAGCGTAACGAGTAAGTCATCCAATGCTCCATTGGTTGTGAGCGAATAGCGTAACGAGTAAGTCATCCAGCCGTCATTGTTTGTGAGCAAAAAAGCATCCTGATTGCTATACCGAAAAATTGAGAAAGATGTAAATAAATTTAAGTGATAAAACTCATGGCCTTAATCAGGACTGAATTCGGGTCTGTTGCTTGGAAAACGTGTGTTAAACCACACAGCCACGCCTACACTTGTCACGACAGTAAAAATAATGTCTTCTGCTTGGAAATCTATTAAAAATAACATGCTTCGCAATACAATATGACATATTGCACTAATAATGCGTGGTGCAAACGTTCATTGCCACCGCGTCAGAACACGGATTTAGCATATTATTTTAGAGCCAGGCACCCACTACACAGACACACACGCTACTGCGGCCTCAAGAACCCGTAGTGGGTGCATAACAAGTACGGAAAGGTTTCATACACTAAGTGCTTGAAGTGAGCACAAGGAACATGGTATTCCTATCACGTTCAACTTTTACAAAGAAAACCTAAGGGTCTCGAATTTTTCGAATGACACGCTTCTCATCTCTCTGGATATTTCTCACCATTATTATATATGTGCGTTGTCATAATTTTGGCTGGCTATTTACATAACACCGCTCTACTGTGTGGGCCCAGTGGCCACAAGTGCGCTACATTTTTACAACTCTCTTGAAGAAAAACGATGCAACAATCATCATCATCAGCTAGTGAGCTACCAAATCACTTGGCGGCGTTTCCTTTGGTTACTGCCCCAGGGATATATGCTCCACAGTGTTTGACTACATCAATGCAACTGAAAGATTGAAGTGCTAATTAGCGCTAACCTTTCCAGATCTTTAGTTTATAATTCGTAGCTATGTCTGTCATGAACAAGAGATTGTTTGACCGCTTTCTCAGTAATCATTCTTGATTATTGACAGTTTCATCTGTAAACAAATTTTTCAGATTGCCTTTATTTCATTTATTTTCATTTAGGTATCCTACCGCCCGCTTCTTGGCCCAACCACCTCTGTGGTTGAGCGCCGTCCATCTCAGTTCATCAGCATCAGAATCTTCAGCTACTAGATGGTACCTTTTCATGTTGCCGTAATGGATTTTCCACATCAATGAACGACAAAGAGGCCAAGAAAATGGCTGGCCGCCGTTCTTCGTGTCCCACCTTGCCAGTGCGTGTGGCAGCGGGTGACAATGAGCTACCAAAAGAGGTCAGAATACATCGCCGCTGAAATGTTTTGGGAGACTCCACTCTGCACCGGTTGTGCGAATTACAGAGACAAGAGAGTGATGCGGCCGGAGCCACCACCAAGGCAACACGTAAGACGTCCAGTTCCTACGCCTCGAGTAACGCTGCTTTCGGTGGAAGAGCGTTGATTGATTGATATGTGGGGTTTAACGTCCCAAAACCACTATATGATTATGAGAGACGCCGTAGTGGAGGGCTCCGAAAATTTAGACCACCTGGGGTTCTTAACGTGCACCCAAATCTGAGCACACGGGCCACAACATTTCCGCCTCCATCGGAAATGCAGCCGCCGCAGCCGGGATTCGTACCCGCGCCCTGCGGGTCAGCAGCCGAGTACCTTAGCCACTAGACCACCGCGCCGGGGCGGTGGAAGAGCGTCGTCAGCTTGTAAAAGGTACCATGGACAAGTCGAGAACTAGCAATCGAACAGCCGCGCATTTTGGTAGTCTCGCTCCTTGGCCTAGCAATGATCTAAGCAGCGGCAGCATGCGACCTACTGCGAAGCCAAGAAAGCTCAAGCCACTACGGCCTAGAAGAATTGAAGTAGTGCTCCCGAGTGCCATCTGTTCAGTTCCGGCTACTGGCGACCACGCGCGTCCTTTACAGTCAAATCGGTTAGAAAGGATAACGTGCGCTCTGCTCCGTCAGTGTTGCCTCATTTTGCGAACGAGTCCAGTGGTCCTACGCGAAGGATATGGCTGTGATGGGAAAACATGGTAACAATGTTAATGTTAGCCGCCACCAAAATCACGAAGCTTACGAAAGTGGCAATGAAAAACTAATGTCACCTTAGAATATCAAACAGCTCACCCTTTCTTGATCTCAAAACAACGGTGACGCAGAGAAGAAGCCAGAAGAAGTGTCTATTATAGCGACGCGAGCTTAATGCCACGAACAAAGCACAACATCTTGCTCACCCTTGCTTTGGTAGGCGTCGTTATCATCCGCGTTTAGACATTATATTCCTCGAACAGCTCAATACATTCCATGAAGCTAGACCTCAGAAGCAAGATATTGTCGGCGTAGAAGGTCTGACAGTCGCTACAGATGACAATGTCTTGGACTCTGGAAGCCCTTTACAGAGTGTCCCGAAATCACAGCTCAACCCGACATCAACAATTCATCTGGTAATAACTCCACTGAAGACGGACTCGAGTACACGAAGTTTGATAACAAGTTCAGTGAGGACGAGTGACATTGGGGGCTCTGTTTAACATAGTACCTAAATGCACTGGTACACTGCCAAAATGACGCTGAATATTTCACATCTTCAATATTGTTCTATTGCCAAAATGAAATGTCACTTGGTGACAAATGACATAATTTTAAAAATAAACGACTGCCAATACAAACATTTGTGACCAGATTCTTTCGGATCGCAGCACTATGCAGCAGTGCCTTTGATGGCTATCGAATTTACAAATTCAATCAATGCCATAAAAACGGTTAGTCAAATAAGGTTTCAAATCATGCAAATACTAAACATTTACTGGATAAGTACTACTGATACTAATGTGGCATCGCGATGAAGTTTTTTAGAAGGGCGGGAAGTCAGGGGCATATAAACACTTGAGCAGCTTCAATCTTGGCCATGCAACCTTATATTTACATTATGATATCTATGAGCGTACTCGAAGGAAGACGCGCGAAGCTTCATGGAATGTTGGTTTAATGGTTCTGATATTTCTGGCAGAATCACCGTGCTTACAGAAGGTTTCAATATATTAGTGCTCAAAAATGTTTGTTTCAAGAAAGACGTGAAATGCTTTCTTGATAAGTGTTTTTTATTGAGCAAATTCTTTTGTGTGTTGATGACTGACCTAACATTAGTTCTTCACTCATGATGGGCATAGCTACACCGTCGGCATGTGGCGTAACTCCTTTATCCACTAGGTACAGATGATTGGCATCAGTCTGTTGATACCGACAGGATAGGAAGCGTCCAATCTGCCAGATTAACGCAGCCTCGTGCTATTGCCCAATCAACCAGGATTTTTTGCAACAAGAACCGAGTTTACTCGGCTAGTGATGAGCCCACTCGGCAACCAGCCTGGGACGACAACAGCGACAGCCCGCGCGGCCCCCTAGAACCTGAAGATGGCGCTGGGCCTCGACAAGGAACGCATAAACTTTACACGACACCACACGAAAGCCATAGGGCACGGCGACACTATCGGCATGTGGCCTAATACTTTATCTACTAGTTACACGTGGGTAGACGAGACGGCTAATGTATTCGTCCAGACAATATCTGCTTAATCATGTTGCCGTGGCCTTGCCTTCATTGTCTAGTGTTTCACGACTTATGTGTATTATTGGTTAAATCGCGGCTACTAGCTGGCAATATTGAAAAAAACCCTGGTCCCGATTTGTCACAGCTTTCCAAACAGCTCCAGCATATAGGTGACGATCCTAAAGTAATCAAAGAAGACCAGTTTAAAATAGAAAAGAAGTTCAATAGAAAAGAAGTTAGAACAACTAACTATTCTGAATAGCAAGATCTTATCATGTTAACAATCTTCAAAGGGTTGCAACATCCCTCGAGTTGAAATTGATGATCAGGAAAATCTCTCCAGAAGATCAAACGCAATTCTACAGGGTGTTCCGGAAACCACCGAAGAAAACAGTGACTGGCTCGGTGATCTGGCATCTGAAAATGTTTTAAAGGAATGTTTTGAGGATTGATTCAATAGCGAATAAAAGAATTCATTGCATAGGAAAATATAGATCCCGCAAATGCAGGCCTATCATTTTTAAACTTGTTGACAGCAAAGAAAAAAACAAGCATTTTTAATAACTGCGACGAACTTAAGGGTACCGCCTATTTCATTAGCGAAGATTTTTCTCTCCGAGTGCATGTGATCAGAAGAAAGCTATGACCTGCAGATATAGCTAGAAAGGAGGCTGGTGATAAGCTAGTCCATTATTTTGACAAATTGCGCAACAAGAAAAATTGTACATTCGGAACGATAAAAAAACACCGTCGATTGAATCCCATCCGCCACTCAAGCGACAATTGAGAAAAACGGCAAAATCGAGTCTTGGGCATTTCACCTCCAACCTCGCGCAATGAAGGATCGGCAGAAATAACTTTCGCGAACGTTATTGTGCATCGCCTAATACCCAAACCACCTTCACTGAAATCTTTTCTTCTTGCTACAAATCCAGACGTTCTAGCAATCGCGCAAACATGGCTAAACAAAGATGGGAAAGAGTTCAAAATAGCTGTACCAGAATATTTCGTCATACTAAAGGATAGGCCTACACGAGGCGGTGGGGTGGCCATTCTGATCATGCGCGAAATTTCTTCAATAGTTCTTCTCAAATTCGAGGGTGTTGAGGCGTTCCTTTGTCGATTACAGTATCCGGATTTCCTTTTCATTGTTTGTTGCGTCGATCGTAGCTCTTTGTCAAATATTGATAGCTTTACGTAATTGCACATGTATACGCTCACCATCTAAAAGAGGCCAGGTTGATTTTGTTTGGGAATTTTAACCCACTGATATCAACTGGCGCACTATAATCTATAGCTCAAGATGGTCCGACTCAATTTTCACATAATGTAGTCATTTAACCTGACCCAAAGAGTAGACCAACCTACAAGCGTAATAGGTTCTAGATCTGTTTTTCCAGAGGTAGTGTTGTGATTGATTAGTTTGATGTAAATTCAGCTAAAACTCATCGACGGATTGGCTGACCCCAAAATAACGCTCTGCAGTATTCCAACAGGGGCAAAACTTTTTCACCTAAAAGTGCAACTACCTTCTTCATTTTCAATCCAGCTGATGATACCAGCGTATTAGATCACCTGAGTTCTGAATTTGCCTCCTTTAGAGACCTAGCTGATGACAAAAACACCAACATTCAAACACTACGGCAGAGGTTCAAAAATATCTCATCATTTTGCGATCCATAATTTTGTACCCACTAAAGCAAGATGAAGAAGCATACAAAACCCATGAAGAAATTGAGATATAATTCACATGATGGATTATTATGTAGGGTCTAACGTCCCAAAACCACAATATTGAAACATAATTCACCTAAAACGAAAAGTGAATTGCCTCAGGAAATCATACAAAAAGAACGGCAACTTGGAAACCAGTACTTCTCTCAATGAAACAATCAGAAACGTAAAATGCGAAGTAAAGAAGGCTAAGGGTACCTACTTTAAACATTTGCTTCCCAATTTTCTTAGAACTCTCCTCGAAAGTTTTAGAATCACCTAAACCCCAAACAAGATGTTGCCAGCCAACAGACACCTGAAGAAAATAAGCGTATAGCCAAATAAATAAAGTCGGACTTCTAATCAGTATTCACTACAGATAACGGAAGCACTCCGGATATCTTGAATACCTACAGTAGTACAATTGAGGCAATTAAAATGGATGAGGCGGGAATATTTACCCAGCTTCTTAAGCTAAATCCAAAAACAGAGCTAGACCAGACAATATTTCAGATCAATTTTTAAGGCGCTACGCAAAATTGGTAGCAAATACCTATGTGCCATCTTCGACGAATCTTTAAAAACTTGTTCTCTCCCTATGAATTAGAATAATGCCAAGATATTTCCTGTACACAAACTGAGTAGTAATGCAGATGCCTCTAACTACAGGCCCATCTCACTGGCCTTTACCGTATGGCAAACACACAATTTTACACCTCGAACAAATCAATTTATTATCACCTTGTCAACACGGTTATCACCAAGGACTTTCTTTTTTACACAATTATCTAAACTTGTGCTTGAACTATCTACAAGCATCAACCAGCAAAAGCAGACAGAATTATTCCTGCTCGAATTCTCTGAGGCATTCAACAGAGTATACCGCGCAAAATTGATTAGAAAGCTTCAGTTCATAATAGGCGATAAACAACTTACTAAATAAATCAAAAGCTATCTCTCAAACCAAACTGAGTTCGTCGAAGTAAACCATAAGTTTTCATAAATCAACAACGTTACCTAAGGAGTTCCTCAAGGTAGTATCCTCGCCCGTATCTTATTTTTAATATTCTTCAATGACCTTCCTGAAGTTGTGAGCACTTACATAAGACCATTCGCGAACGAGTGTATAATCTACCGAGAAATCAGTCTACCTGAAGATTACGAGATATTGAATCATGCGGTGAAATCAATAATAGAATGATGTTATCAATTACAAATGACCCTAAAATGTCAGCAAATCAGGCGTCTGGCGTGTAACTAAAAAGCAACACGTCTCTCTATAATCATACTCAGCCGACAACACTGCGTTACCAACTTTTAAAGAATACAAATATCTGAGAGTTGTATTATCAGATAACCTGAGGTGGTAGTATTATGTTAATGTCATAACATCAAAGCTATAAAAATATTTCTTTTTCGAAGGTGACCTCAACATGCAACTCCGGAAATTAAACTACTCGCCTATACAGCATTTGTTAGACCTGTTCTAGAATATGTAAATGTAGCCTCGTTACTGTATACCACACAAGCAGTTAAAACAATAGAGTACAGAGAAAACTAATCCGATGTACTTGTAATGACTATAGCAAAACTGCCTCACCGCTCCACTAATCAATAGAGTTTCGCTACTATCCCTACAAAATCACGCCAAACTTGCTCGTCTGAAAGTAATATACCAGCTAATGCTTAACTCACTGTCCATAGATAGCACACGCTACATCACCAAATCTGTAACAAGATAGACCCGTCATAAGCAAACCCAAACACTAAAAAGCTATGCCTTAGTACCGAATTCTTCAGATTTCCATTTTCTTATTGCAACCTCAGAATAGAATTACCTACCCTCTCAAATTATTCATATTCCAACGATAGAAACGTTCTTCAAATGTTCATTTTTTCCCACGGCAGCCACAGAACAGGGTCACCTACCCTCTCATTATTGATAGTCCCACGCTAGAAACCTTCTGACGCTGTTATGACCTTTAGGCCCAGAGAGCCTTGGATGAAAGAGCCCAGGCAGCCGATGACGCCGATGGGTTCCCGTACGAGAGACCCCACCTACTACTTGTGGGTGTCATCCTCTTACAAGTTGCATCGTGCATAGCTCCTTTGTTTTTAATGAGTGATTTTTCCACCAGCACCTCTTTTCAACTACTGTAACTTTAAAGCAATCTTGACTTGGGAGCCTGAAACCTACAGCACCGGAATCCCGATATCAGTTCGGGAGTACGTGAGCGTCCATTCCATGTGGAGGCACGCGTGGACAACGACCTTTATAAGCGTGCCCACCGCTCTACCTCACTACTGATCGCGAAAACGCTCTGAAGTTGTTGAGATCTGAAGACTGCCAATGGTACATGGTCTAGGTAAGAAGCTTACCGTTACCAAACTAAACTGCTTACGCTCTGCGGCCTAGTGGCTTGAGCAGCGAAAGGTGGAGCGAGATGTTGCAGGTTCGATGCCCCGGAAAGGAAAATTTCTTGTTTTCTTTACAATCTGTTGTTACAAGTTGTGTGTCGTAACCGTGGCGGAAATACTTCATCAGAGCCGTGATGAACCGCAGCTTAGTACAATCTCGTATTAAAATAAACTACATTAGGAAACGCTCGAAGCCTGATTATCACGGGTGATGTTTTTTTTAACAAGTTCGTTATACCTTGAATTCGACGGGATGGAATAAAAAATTTTTAATGTGGTGGTTATAAATCAGACATGTAGATTTTCTATGCAGATAACGATCCGTCGAAATAGTTAAACGGCCATTGTTTGTACTAAAAAAAAACAGCTTTCTTGGATTTCGAGTCAGTGCTTGAACACTGAAGCTGAAACACTGAGCTGCACCATGATAGCTCTGCTACCCCAATAAAATGCTGCAAAGCTCTCTAGTTCCTGGCCAAAAAGCATCAAGCACAAAACTCTTTTCTTAAGAGTTTTCTGTATCGATTAATTCTTGTTTCTCTAGAACAAAAACAAAATTGTTACGAGGGAAGGTGATATACAGCAAACCGCATCGCCTAGCCCGAATGGGTTGGTTCACTTCCCCGTCACGGAGATAGGGGTATGTTGACGGGGCGAAATGCCAGAAACTTCGGCGCACGTAGCTCTAGATGCATCTGAATGAGATCCAAGGGGCCAAAATAACTTTTGCCTCTCTCACTAAAGCGCGCTTCTTAAATTATGTCTTGTTTTTTCAAGACAAAAGGAGAATGAGGTTATGTAACTAAGATTTTGCAGGTCTTTCAAGCTAAGAATGCAGGCAATCATACTAGCTTTTAAAATATATATTCATTATTTATAAGTTTATTAAAGATTTCTCGGGTGAGTCCGTAATTAAGGAAAGTGCCACTATAACAACGAGCGTAAACATACAAAAAAACTACCTACAAGAGCATCTAGTACAGCCGAACGACAGCTGAACTACACAACAATGTCAAATTTCCAGGAATGCACAGGGGCCTCGCCTCTCCATCTCGACGTGAGAGCGGCCAGCATCAGTCCTGGACTGACCTTCAAGACCTTAATGAAGTTCGTCATACATACAAACAAAACAGCGATGAATATTTGAAGGCAGATAAAAAAACGCACACGGATCCGTGGGAAATATTTTGTGATGTTCGGCTAACGAGAATATGTTGGCAGGCAGAAAATATCATTACCATAAAATAAGAGACGCATCTAATCAATTTAATGCCGTCATTTTACAAAAAATTAGTTAAATATTGGGTGGTTGTGTAATCTTGAGGACGAGAGCGTGGACATTTCGAGTTGTGAGAGATGGTATAATGGGAGTCATTTCAACAAAGTAGACAGAGCAAGGCAACCGTGTAAGGGCATGTAAGAAACTTTCGAGCTTAACCTGTGGATCTAACTCAGTATAGATCTTAATATTCTACTACGCAGATATTTTTTACGTATTCAAGCATGGTTGGAATGGTGATCATAGAGAATATAGACGATGATGCTAGTGCTTGGTAGCGGAAAAGCAGTTGTGTACAGTCACGCAAATCTTAAGTCATTGATCGTGATCGACAATATTTCCAGCGTGTAGTCGCCGTAGAACTGAATTGACTTTCGAAAAGTCTGAGGGAAAATGCTTGCCTACATACTACGTGTCCGCGAAAGAGCGGCTTCAACATCCCGCCATCATCTGACGCTGACACACAGAAAAGTCGCCGCTGCCATGATGGGTAAATATTTCGGTGACTGTACATTTAAAATCACGTGCGCCTTGTAACGTAACAGTTAGGGTCAACATGGTGGTGCGTACAACATCCAGGAGATAAGTTAGCCTGAGATGGCCACATTGTGAAGTAATGTCATTGCCCCCGGTTGAGTGATAATTCGAAAAATTCATACATCACTACATCACTCCTTATTCTGCTTAATTTAGATTGTGCCGTGTATATAAGAAGATCTAACATACTCGAGAGTTGAATACCCTTTCCACATGACGGGCTCTAACCTTCTCGAGAAATTTGCTTGAATTTATTTTCTTATGAATTTATCGGCAGTAGCTGACGCTAGTTGACTCGAGTACTGCGCCTGCTTTTACTGTTGCGCGGACTACACACGGGCAGTGGTTCGAAGCTTATTGCTAGTCTTGTTCATGTTGCAGAACGAATCCGGAACGAGAAGCTGTAATTGCGGAAATACGCTGGGGGCCACAATCAATAGCTCCTGGTTCTGCACATCGTTGAGTGCATCGTACGTGGAGCGTGGCTGGTGGAGTCCAGGACACCATTTCTTCAACGAGCAGGTCCTGGGGAACCAGGGGACCCCCCGGTGCTTTCGCTGGGGCAAAAATAACCGTGATTACAACACCTGCAAACAGGATGCCGATGAAGACGTATTGCAGCCTACTTGTCTTGGTATCTTCAGCTTCATGCACCAGAGTGATTTTGGCTTCCACCGTCAGCAGTGTCTGGTGGTGGCGGCTGGAGTCCAGTGTAGTTGGTGGTGCATTGTTGGAGAGAGAAAGAGGGAGAGAAATAACTTTATTGTGTTAAAAAAGAAGGGGTTGATGAGCTAGATGGGTGGGGCACTATGTCCAAGGCTCCACTTGCTAGCGCCGCCTGCCACGTGGTCCAGAAGTACTAGTTGCACATCCGCGTCCGAGCTAGCGAGGAGTGCCACACAGTGCTTCAAAGAGTTTTCCATTTTATACGTACGCTGTAAACGATCGAGTTCATTTGGCCGTTTAGCACAACTCAACGATATATGGTTAAGGGTCGCGGCGAGTCGCGACACCACGTACAATCACGCCATACAAAGTTGAATGAATTTTGTGCAGTCGTAATATATTTGGAGAAGTTCCCGTTTGAATTTTCCAGTCTATGACGTCTTCCCCTTTAAGAGATTCGTGGGGGGCACCGTATTTCTGCCACGTGCATCGGTGGTGAGCAAGAAGCTCTCGTGGAGCCATTCGAGCCGGGTCGTTTTCCTCCTCCTCGCGAAAGCTGTCGTGGGTAAGGGCTGGGTCGTGGTAACAGCGAGAAAGGCTGCTGCTTCTCTCGGTTCGTGAGCGCTCGAGCTAGAGGGTCCACCCTCTCCTTACCCTCTAGGCCTGCATGTGCCGGACACCAGACAAGCCTATAAGTGTTGCTCAATTCGCCGCCTAAAAAATTGCAAATGTTTATTGGGAGGTGGCCTTTCGTGAATAGCCAGCACGTCTCTTGCGAATCTGAGAGTATGGTGATGTATGTCTGGCCGTCATTGCGCTCTCGACTTTCAATAGCAATGCGATGGCGAAACACTCGACCTTAGTGATCGATGTAGTGTTCAGTGATGCCATGGACACCATGCTTCTCGTGTCGCTCCTTAGCTTTGTGACGACGCAGCGCTTCCAGTTATACCTGGCAGCGTTAACGTATAGTACGTTCTCATTGCCTCTGACTAATTTTCTGATACATTTTACACGCTCCTCTCGCCTTTCGTGATGCCGCTCCTTGGTCATGTTCGTGGCGATAGGGGCGATCAAAATATGTCGTCGGTCTGGGTCTGGTACGTTTACCAGCTCCTCGTCCAAGTTTTGGGGTTGCGGTGGTATACCCGCTCTCATCAGTATCAGTCTTCCGAATTCGTCTGGCGGAGGCAGTTGCGCTGGGAGGTCATTGTTGCTGCTTTCACTTCAGCGTACGTGTTATGCAGGCTGATCTCGAGAAGCCTGTGTGTCGGAGTGCTTATCAGTAAGCCTGATGCTGCCTTGTAAGCCCCTATCATGGTAGAATCTACTTGCTCTTCCTCGCTTTTGTTCAGCGTGTGTAAAGGCTAGCTGTATGTCAATTTGCTCATTTCGAGCGCCTGCACTAAACGGACAGTACCACTTTCCTTTATGCCCTTTTTGTGGAAGGTGATCCTCTGAATCACCCTAGCCACTGGTTCAGTTGCCGATTTAAGAAGACCGATAGTGTGATTTCCCCTACCATTGCTTTAAACCCAGAAACCGGGATCCAGGCGACGGTAACTTCTTTATATTCCTTTTTCGATTTTGATTTCTATTCTTCCATTACTTTTGTAGCGTTTGATGTGTATTTTGATCACCTCTGATTTATCGGGTGCGCAGCTGAAACCAGTGGTTCTGGCAAAGTTTTCTACAGCCAGGGCCGCCTCTTACAGAGTCTGCTCTTTACTGGCCATGGACCCCCTGTGGTCCACAGAGTAATGTCGTTCGCGTAGAGGGTATAACCTAGTTGTGGTTCACAGTCCAAGGCCTGAGCGAGTCGACGCATGGCGATATTAAACAATAGAGAAGATATTATGGCTCCTTGAGGCACTCCCTTGTTTGGCATTCGGAACGGCTCAGACCTAACGCTTGAGATACCAATCGTCGCCTCCCGATTGGCGAAAAAATCCTTTATATAGTTATATATCTTTTTCTCGCAACCAATTATATTTAGCTCAGAGGGTATAGCTTCATGAGAGATATTGTCAAAGCTCCCTTTAAGTCTAGAGCAAGCATCAAAATGCTCTCCACCTTTGTGAATGCCTTTGAATACCTCTTCTTGTATCAGGAGGAAAGCGTCCAGTGTTCAGAAACCACTGCGGAAGCCTGGCATGGTAGCCAGAAACAGCCCCCTGTTCTCTATGAAATTTTGAAGTCTGGTGTGAACGACCCGGTCGAAAAGCTTTCCTATATATGACGTAAAAGGTATATACGTCTGAGCGCCTGCAAGGAGGGCTTTTTTTCGGGTTTCGGAATGGTTACAATTTTGGCGGTTTTCCATTCTGCAGGGACCTTCCCTCTGAGCCAATAGTGTTCATTAAATTGTTTTGCCAGGCCTTCGATGGCTTTGTCGCTAAGGTTTCTTATCATCGCATTCGTAATTTGGTCCTCATCGGCGGCTGGGTTTCTCTTGGCTGCCTGGGCTGCCGGAAAGACCTCCTCCTTTGTTATCGGCTCGTCTAGTTTCTCATTTCTAGCTCCGCTGTAACTCATGTGATTAGCCAAATTACTTGGTGGACTATCACCAATATATCTCTCCTTGAGGGCTTTCACGAGGTCGTCGTGCGTGCCCGCAAATGTTTCTGCAATTTTCTGCAGTGTTCTGCTTGTTGTGGATTCGGTCTTGTCTGGATCAAGAATATTTCTTAGGATGGACCAAGTTTTCGCGGTGCGCAGTGTGTTCTGAAACGAATTGCAGAACTTCACCCATCCCTCGGTAGCCAATTTGCTTCCATAGTTGTTTGCTTCCTCTGCAAGAGTAGCAATCCTACGCAGTATCGTTCTATCTAGACGTTGACGTTTCCAACGCTACAGTAAACTGCACCAGCGCTCCCATAAACGTAGCAGACGGCTGTCTACTGCTGGCGTCTCTACAGTTCTGACTATTTTCTTCGTAGTGATTGCGTGCACCGACTTTATGTACTCCGACCTAGTGTTACTGTATATGCTACCTTTAGGTAGCAAAGCTGCGCCAAGGTATGCCATATTGAGTTCAAATATCTTGCGGATAAGCCACTCAGCGCCAGCGTAGGAGCGGCGCTCGCGCTTCAGAGTAGCGTTGCTTTATTTATTCTTTTTGCTTTCTTTTAGTACGAGTGAAACTCGGTACCTCTGGTCACGGCTGGGAGCCTTGATTTTATGTTTACCTTTTTGGTATGTAATAATGAAAAAAAACGTACTTCAGCTCATTGAACCTGTGATACATATGTATACTTATAGTAGGCCAAACATTAGCTTCAGCTTCTTTTGCGCTGTTTTTCCTATATACGTGTATGAAATTATTTTTCACTCTTGATCGCTATCGAGTCAGTTAGAAATGAAATAGTTTCATCGCGTTTGGCTCATTCGCTAACTGTGTGATTTAACCCGCTAAAGCTTTGTATTCTTCAACTGAATCGAGCTGGATAGCAATCGAGCGTGGCCGTGCGACGCCCGCGTTACGCGTAGCTCTCGTATTACGCTCGTATTACAATCGCAGCTCAGGACAATTCATGTGTATTGTTGTTCAACAACCATGTCGTGTCGAACTTTCTTTTCACTTAAGGTTTCAAAGCTGCATTCAATTTACGAACTAGCTGTAACACCTTGCCGATTCAAATAGTTCTAGTTTAAATTCTCCCTTGATATTTAGCGTTTTAACCACCAGAACAATTTGGACGTATGCAGCTGACCCAAGTTGGCCAACTCTGCATGTATAACGTAGTCACTTCTGCATCTGTGGTTAATACCAATAGAGCAAGTTTTGCTGTGCCGTGAAGACATAAAAAAACCATGCGCATGGGCGTCAGCAGAAAAGTGGAAAAGGGGCATTTGCCCTCCCTCAAGTAAAGACAAAACTTGCCCTCACCCAAGCTAGACCAGTGCTGTCGCTCTCCTTAAACCGCGATGTAACAATGGATTGCACCCTCCAAGAGACTCCTGCAGACGACAATGGCCAACACTTCACCAGCGTTTAATCGCATTGGCTATACGTAGAACAATTCACACAGAATGCATTTGCTGCCGCATTTTTTGGGACCAACAGGCAGCATGGCTACATTACTGAAGAAGCGTGGCGATAATGACAACAGCTGTAGTCAACCCCGCTTGATCTGCCCGGAATATGCATTGCGCTGGCTTCTCCGCGGTGCAAGTGAACCACCTATGACCACTTGATGCCACTCGGCGAATAGGGGCGCTGAGCTTCTGTTGGCGGAGCAAGTGGCTCTCGGAAAACAGTGGCGCAACTCTGCTACCTAAAGGTAGCATATACAGTAACTCTACTGCGACCATGCCCCTATTGAGTCCGGTACAGAGTCGGGTGGAGGATCTCGTCTCCTGAACTCAGTCCAATCTGTGATCGCCACGTCGCCTATCAATCTGCGCAATTTGGGAGTCGATATGGAGACGCTTATATAGTAATGATCGCTTCCTAGATTTTCCTCCAGGTTTGTCCAGGATTTGTCTTTGAGGTTGAAGTTAAAATGAGGTCCGGGAACGTGTCTCTACATGCGCTCTTGCCCACTCTCGTGGGTGCAATCGGGAGAGTTATTAAACTCAGGCCCAGCCTAGACGCAGCATGTTCGAGGCGCGTTCCCTTCAGCGATTCTTTTGGGTAACACCATGTGGTGCTGGGTGCGTTAAAATCACTCGAAACCAATAGGCGGTCCTTGTTGCCGGCGATTTTAACCGTCTCAGCAAGGAGCTCATTGAAGTCTTCGCCTGTGTCTTTTGGAGGGCTATGTAGGTTCACTATTATAGTCTTCGCTTTGCCTCTCTTTTGGGGGAGTAAACTGATAATTTGGTGATTGATCTGTAGCGTTCCTATGTACTCATCTGTTGCCGCAATCATCTTGCTCACCAGCGTCGCTACGCGGGGATAGTTTGGGTTCTGAAAAACATAATAACCTGAAGCTTCACAATTCTGGCACCAATTCTCGCAAGCATATAACGTTGGGTTTAATTGGTGCCACATTCATATAACTCGGGAGTGCTGCGGCGCGTTTGTGAAAAGTGCGGCAATTCCACTGCCAGATCTCTAATTGTTCCACACTTCTCTGGCTATTTTCGGCCATGATGCATGGATGCTTTCGCGTCGTCGCGATTACACTTAAATTGTTTGCTATTCTAGCGGAGGTTGAGCGAGAGCACTTGTTTATCGCCCTTTCAAGCTGCTAACGGCGTCATTCACGTACTGCCTTTGAGTTTTTAATTCATCGCCAACGAAAGACTTTACCTCATTCATGAAATCAACTTGCAGTTAATAATGTTAGCTATACCTCCCTGTTGTGTCTAACTGCGCCTGTATTTGCGGCGTTATTTGGTCGTGGTTTTTTACTGTCGTGCTTGAAGTAGGGGCGATTGTACCTGCGTACACATCCCTTTCTCAGCTTCAGCCGACGCCATGCTGCCCCCCGAAAGGGTGGGTTTATTGACTGTTGATATGTCGTTTTCTGAGTACTAGCTCCAACTATTCCTGTTGGGTTCTGTGGTCGTAGTTTAGCCTCTAGCCATCTCTCTGATTAAGATATTGCTACCTGTAAGTTATTTAGCTGTTCGGCCATTTGTTTTTTTAGCTGTTTGACCTCTTGAGCCAACGTCTTATTTTCTTTCCATATTTTCTATATTGTGCATTTTCTGTTATAGGAGCATTGGAAGACACTGCCCCGCAAAGCTCCCTGATTCATGTTTGTCCGGCTGGCGGCTATGGCGTCTTGTGATTCCTGGCAGGAACCCATCTCGGCCGGAAGTCCGCGGTGCTTTTGTTGGTTCTTTAAGCTGGATTTCCCAGAGGCAGGAGGTGCGTGTTAGTGTGATATTGCGGTCACTCCTTGAACGAGATCTTGATCGCGACCTTGACTGGGATCTCGATCGGGATCGTGAACTTGACCTTGACTGGCGCTGTTCCTGCCGGTCCGAGCTGAACCTCGAGGCATATCCAGCCTTAGTGGAGAGAATTCTTCGGACGACTTGGCATCGCCAGTACATTCAGGTTCCCCTACCCAGTCCTTTGGCTGATCTGTCCTCAATTTCTTGGGAGAGCGACGTTCTTAAGTTTTTTTTTTTTGCACAGACTATCTCCTGTGGGGTGTTCACCATCACAAATGATACACTTGGAGATGCAGTCGTGTCTTTGCATTGGTTCTCTTGCCCCGCACCTGAGGCATACATTGACATTTGGAGTTGGACAGAGGTCTCTACGGTGTCCGGTTTGGAGGCATATCTTGCACTCCTGTACTGTTAGCTTGTATGGGTAGCAGATTAACTCGGCACCCATTATGTATGAGCTCCTCAGTAGTACATTGCCCGTTAATGTGATAATCGCTGTTTTAGACGAGCCCAACATTCTTGCTCTCTCAATATTCCTTTGAGGACCTATAAAGACAATAGGTCCGAAGTCTAAGCAGGCTTTGAGAGAGGCAGTGAGCACAATAATAGTCGATAATGAAGTCTCCGATTGATGGAAACTTAGCAGATTGAGCGTGATCTATAGAGGAAAGGGGACAAAGCTGACCTAAACACTACCGTCCTATAAAAGCGACATCAGTGGTCTACAGGCTGGCGATGCAGATTATAGAGGAAGACTGCAGGCATGAAAAAAAGTGACAGCGTGCTGAGGCAACTGCAGAATGGGTTTCGGAAACACAGGAGGGTGGAAGACAATCCGTTCTCACGGACGCAGTGCATCGAACTAGCAGAAAAAAAACATAGACCCCTGCGGCTAGCGTTTTTGGATATCAAAAAAGCGTACAATAGCGTGGTTCAAGAGGAATTGTTGGGAATACTGGACACACTAGGCGTGAAAGATGTAGTCACTAATCTTTTAAAGGATATCCGTAAAGGTAACAAGGTAAATAAAGAGTGGTAAAAACGGGTATTGAAGCCTGCAGTGGTAAAACTTGGACTTAGGCAAGGGTGTCCCCTGTCACCCTTATTAATCATGATGTACCTACAGGATTAGAGGCCAAATTAGAGGGAAGGGAACTGGGCTTCAACCTCTCTTTCATCCAACAAGGAAAACGCATTAAACAGGCACTACCAGCATTGATGTACGCAGATATAGTGCTAATGGGTGACAAGAAGAAAAATTTGCAGAGATTGGTGGACATCTGCGGTAATGAGGGAGATAAGTTAGATTTCAGATAAGTAAGGAAAAATCAGCAGTCATAATTTTTATTGACAATGAAGGTAATGCTAGAATACAGGAGGTCACGCTAGAGATA
>NW_023608367.1:0-29038 GCF_013339725.1 Rhipicephalus microplus | reverse complement strand
GTCGTGTCGTATGCCTTTTGCCTATATAAAATACTGAAAAAAAAATTCTTTCTGAACGAAAGTGTCACCGATTTGTGCCTCGATTCGTAGCAAGTGTTCAGTTCTTCCCCCTCCTTTGTTCCCGGGATAAATCTTGACCTTTCGCTTCTCAAGGTGAGGCGTTGCTAATTTGCTAACGAAACACCAGGCCTCCTTCGACGCCAATGCTTTGGCACTAGGACAGACCACAGTTGCACATCATCGCATCGACGCTGAAAGGTCGACTGTTGTACGCCGTCGTTCCTACCGAGTCTCCTTGGCCGAGCGCAAAATCATCAAAGAGAACGTGACCGATATTCTAAAAAGAAACATCATACGACTTTCTATCAGTTCTTGGTCATCACCCGTTGTGTTGGTACAAAAAAGATGGATCGGTACGATTTTGTATGGATTACCACGCGCTCAAAAGATTACCGAAAGGATGTACATCCGATGCCCCGTATAGATGATGCACGTGATTCATTGCAGGCGCCGAATACTTCTGCACCCTTGATCTTCGGTACGGGTATTGGCAAATACCAATGAACAAAGCAGACAAGAAAAGACCGCCTTCTCTACGCCGGACGGTCTTTACGAGTTTAACGTAACGCCATTCGGCCTATGTGATGCTCCAGCCACATTTGAAAGGATGATCGACACTGTTTTCGTCCTCAAGTGAAAAACTTGTCTATGCTACCTCGATGATATCGTCGTGTTTTCTTCCACTTTTGATGATCATCTGCACGCCTAGATCAAGTTCTCACATGTCTCTCCAATGCTGGACTTAAACTAAACACAACGAAGTGCCATTTCGGCAACACAGCTATAAATGTTCTAGGACATCTCGTTAGTAAAGATGGCATCCAGCCCATTCCGGAAAAAATTTTCGCAGTCCTCAACTTTCCGCGACCCTTTCGTTCCAAAGAACTACGCAGTTTCCTTGGACTCGCATCGTACTTTCGCCGCTTCATTCGCAGCTTTACCACTATTGCCGTCCTCTCCACAAGCTCCTTGCTAGTACCGGTTTAACTATCAGTTAAAGCGCACGAATAAACAGACAGGAAGAAAGGACAAGCGCTTGTCCTCTCTTTCCTGTTTATTCGTGCGCTTTAACTGATAGTTATACCATGCATATCCAACTAGCCCAACTTTCGATTCTGTTGTAGCACCGCTTTATTCAATTGGAATGATCAATGCGAAGCCTCATTTCAAGAGCTCAAGCATGCACTGATATCCCCACCGGTACTTTGTTATTTCGATGACAAGGCACCTACAATATTACACACTGACGCTAGTGGACAAGGAATCGGCGCCGTACTCCTCCAGCGCGACCATGCCTTTCGCGAGAAAGTTGTCACGTATGCAAACCATACTCTTCGAGTACCTCTGCAGAGAAGAGGTACTCGATAACCGAACAAGTGTGCTTGGCTGTTGTCTGGTCCATCCAAACATTTTGTCCGTATCTACATGGTCGACATTTTACTGTTGTGACAGACCACCATGCTCTTTGCTGGTTGTCCACAATCAAAAACTTGTCGGGACGACTTGGGCGCTGGATTCTCCGATTACAATCACATGCCTTTGACGTGATCTACAAGACTGGAAGACAACACCAAGATTCCGACGCTTTGTCACGGTGCCCTTTGCCGCAGTCTTCGGCGTACGTCACATCCTTTGTCAAATTGGCTATACGGAGGACGCCTCGTCGATATCATCCATTTCTTCCCTACCTTCATCCACCCTGTCCCTTAGTACTTACCACTCACCAGCGAGCGATTCTTATTGCATGGCATCATCGGTCGGCTTACCGGCAATTCATCTTCTCCAAATGCCCGGCTCGGAAATAACTCCGACTATTCAAATTGGAGGATCATGTGCCATATCGAAACATTTTTCACCGGAAGGCCACCGATGCGTTCCCGTCATACCACGCGCCCTACGAACAGAGTTCTGCGCGCTTCCTTCGACGACCAGACGTCAGGACACTTGGGTTACAACAAAAACATACGAGCGCATCCGCAGTCGATTCGTCTGGCCAGGTCTTTCCACGACGGTAGCTGAATATGTGGCCTCGTGCGCACTTTGCCAACAACGCAAGCAGCCCACTACTGCTCCAGTCGGGACCCTACATCCACTTCCTTGTCCATCAGAGCCGTTCTCTGTCGTCAGAATTGACCTCTTCGGGCCCCTCCCAACTACATCAGACGGCAAGAGATGGATCGTCACCGCGGTTGACCACTTGACCCGGTACGCTGAGACGGCCTTGATCACTTCAGGAACTCCTCCGGAAGTAGCAACTTTCTTGAACGCTATTTACCTACATCACGGAGCCACTCGTGTCTTTTGAGCGACCGGGGCAATGTTTTTCAAGCACGCTCAGTGAAGTTATTTTCAAGCATCAAAAACAGTTCATAAAACAACATCTAGCTATCCACAAACCGATGGCTTAACGGAAAGATTTCATCGCACGCTGAGTGACATGCTGTCCATGTATATTCGACGGACCATCGCAATCGGATGCCACACTTCCCTTTGTCAAGTATGCATATAATACGTCACTTCAACGAACCACAGGCTAATCTCCATTTTCCTAGTCACGGACGCCAACCGACATCACTACTCGACGTTTTATTTTTTCTGGCCCCGTCAACTCTTCACCATTCGTTTGCGACCAGTTTCTGTGCCGTGTCGCTCAATGCCGTCGTCTTGCCCGTGTAAACACCGAAGCTAGCCAGAAGATCGCAGACATCGTTACGATGCCCCTCACCGCGTCGTTCTCTACCGCCCTGGTGATGATGTACTTCTGTAGACTTCTGCGCGAACGCCTGGCTTATGCGAGAAGCTTGAGTCACGCTATTTTAGCCCCTACAAAGTTGTCAAACAGACCTCACCGGTGAACTACCGTGTCACACCTGTTCATGCCACCACTGACCAACACCTCCGCGGGACAAAGATTGTGCACGTTCGTGTCTCAAGCCCTATCGTATGTGTTCCACAGCGTAATTCACGGCCTAGCTGGCCCTTCCGTCGACGGCGGAAATTAGTGTAAGAATTCATTGGACGTCATCTTCCTCATCTGTCAATTACCATCATCAGTCTTCGTTCTGTACCTCTTCATCATCGGCGCCATCTTGCTGTTGCTTGAATAAAGCGTCAGCTGAACCGTCGTATTTCAATATATATATTGCCACATAGTTTGCTTGGGTGAGATCCATGCGTGAAAGAGCGCAAAGACTATCTATCTAAGCTGCTGCTGGCTAGGTGACTCAATGAGCCCATTGTATCGAGTTTGTCGTGAGAAACGTGACAAGACTGGTGGGGGTGCTGGGTACAACGTCATGATCCACCCGATGCCCAGGACCCCCCCAGCAGCCGGAACACTATATATCTATCTATCTATCTATCTATCTATCTATCTTCTATCTATCTATCTATCTATCTATCTATCTATCTATCTATCTATCTATCTATCTTCTATCTATCTATCATCTATATCAGCTATCATCTATCTTCTATCTTCTATCTATATCTATCTATCTATCTATCTATCTATCTATTATCTATCTATCTATCTATCTATCTATCCGCCTACAACTTTAGCTCTGCTGACTGTATCAATAATGGTATCGATACCAAACTAGGTATGGCATTATGACTGTATGGAGAACATATCTGATCAGTCATAACCGAAAAATCGTGCCATAGATGCCCTATTTGTCATGATTTACATTTCATGGTCCTGCTCTTGCGGTGGTTACGTTCGCATGGCATGTTTCAAAACTGGTACAGTGTGACATGATTGCATGGCGAGCACAAGCGACAGACCCTAACATTAAAATCATGCCATGCGTGTCATGTAACAACATGAATACATGCCAAGCTCATGATGCGCTCGCGGTTGTTTCGTTAGCGTCACATACACTGAATTTGGTATTACGGTACGTCAATGGACGACGAAGGTATGTGACTGGTGCAGACATGATAATCATGAGATGCGTATTATGTAACAACATGACTACATGCCACTCTCATAATGCGCTGGCGGCCGTTTCGTTAGCTTAACTTATAAATTCGGTATTAGGACGTGAATTGATGAAGCAGGTATGACACTTGTACAGCATGTTAAACATGAGATCCGTGTCATGTACAAATGACTACAAGCTACGCTCATGGTGCGCTCGCGGCCAGTTCGCAAGCTTCACATGTACTAAACTCGGCATTACGCCACGCGAATGCACCACATAGGTAAATGACACCTACAAACATCATAATCACGACGTGCATGTCATGTAACAAACTGACTACATGCCACACTCATGATGCCCTCGTGGCCGTTTTCGCTAGCTTTACGCATGCCAAATTAGGTTTTACGCCACGTCAATGAATTACGAAGGTACGTGACTGGTGCAAACATGACAGTCAGGGTGTGGTCATGTGAGAGCATGATTACATTCCACAGTCAAGGCGCCTATACAATTTGACATGACGCGGTGCGCGTGCTCGCCGGCGTTCGTTTGACGTGTCAAACCAGCGTTGCGATACCAGGCGCCGGTCTTGCCATATACACGCAGGTGCGCCCGCGCTTCGTTGCTTTGACGCGTGCGCGTTTCAGCGCTTCCAGCGTTCCTCCGTCACGAAAAAAGGGAGACGCAGTGTTGTCTGGGTAACGTATCGGTGCAAATTCAGCATGTCGCATTTCGCACCGGTAGCCGTAGAGCCGCGCCGACGGACGGGTAGCATGGCCAGCTGGCGTCAAACTATCGAGTGCTGGCGTTTGGCTAACGTAGCGTCGCTGTGTCCAGCATGCGCACACGTCAACGCTACATTAGAGTATATTGAGCCCTTCATGATGCGCTAGCAGCCATTCTGCTAGCTCCACATATACGAAATTTGGTGTTAAGCGACGTCAATGGATGACAAAAGTATATGACTGGTGCAAGCATGATAATCCTGACACGCGTGTCATGTAGAACATGACAAAATAACACGCTCATAGCGCGTTCTCAGCTGTTTGCTATTTTCACATATACTAAATATGGTATCACATGACTTGAATAGATGAGGATGGTAAACGACACACCCAAACATGATAATCATAACACGGAAGCCATGTACTGCATCGTTTACCTCCACCTCGTTACGTTGGGTTGATTTTAAGATGATATGAACATTTCTCATTCGTGCTTCGCATATCATCGATTCCCACTGTACGTGGGATCTGCCTTTTTTTTCTTCTTCTAGCGTCTGTGGCGCTCAGTCTTTTACATGATCTAACAGAAAGAATTTTATTCTTACAACGTGACAGAGGCTAAGTGCCACGCACGCTAGAATCCAGATGTGTGCGCCGCCTAAGGATAATCATTGCCCTAATTTGTGGCAAATCTAAAACACCTAAATATATGCTCTCGAAATTTTCATTACGCAGGATCGTAATTGTCTGGAAATTTTCTTACTTTTATTTTTTGCTTTAAATCTGTGGCTGATATTTATACGGACTCTAAATTCACTGCTAAGGCCTTCGATTCTGGTTCCATGTGCAAGAAAGTTTTGAGAACTCTCGCTCACAAGGAACTCACCCACACACTATTATTTGGTTTCCTGCTCACCTTGGCTTGAGGGTTGGAAGCCTTCCCATTGTCAATGAGCTAGCCCACTTCAAGTCGCGAGGCTACACTTATCGCGCCGGTACTTGTGCTTCTCAGACAGAGGAGTCAGCCCCCAGCCTTCATTTTAGGGACATTTTGACTACCTTCAACGAGGTCATCAAGTATTATCAATTAGGCCATAGGTCCTTTCCATAGCCACACGAAAAGTTGTCTAGACCACAGGCAATCTCCCTTTGCATGCTTCAGAAGGGAACATACCCTAGCCTCGTAACCTATAGCCATTACTCCGATATTTCAGAGCTTTGTCCGGACTGCCCGAATCGCAGTGATTTTAACCACATGGTCTGGAGGTGCTCCTCTTTACAAAGAAGGATGAAGAATTTTCTGAGAACTCTTTTAATTTAATGCTCACGAGTCCGATTCTCATACAACAACTCAAGGCTGTCCAGAAGGCCCACGATGTGGCGGTGAGGCTGGGCTTCCCCGTCCTAACGTGGGAGCGGCCCGCGATCCTACCCCTATAAAACAGGGATGGAATCCTTCAGGACCCCAATAAAAGTTTTTCATCCATTCATTCATTTAAATCTGTGTGGCTTAACATCTGCTAGCGTCTACGTGGACGAAACTATCAACAGAGTGTTCCCACTTGTGCCCACATTGCGACAGCATGAGGCTACACGCCATGCTTTTAGTGGCGAAGCTTTTTAAAGTGGCACCCGTTTGTACCTCGTAGTAGTGCGTAACATGTCTTACGCTTTGACCTGCTAGGTGGTGCCGATGGGAGATTTCTTCTGTGCGTTGTTGAACACGGAAACATTCGCAGCGTGCGAGTTAACTAAAAGCCGAATTTTCCGGTCTCTCATTCCCCATTAACAGCCATTGGCATGCACTGAGCACTATGTGACAAGAAAGGGTTGCTACGTTATACTCGCTGGTCATAACCTCCTGGTTTTAGAAAGGTTTTAGCGAGCGTTGGCCTGCAGTCCCATAATATAGTGAACTAGTATATTCCATGGCCTCGAGGTGATTAAAGGTGGGAAGTAGACACGAAGCGCAAGCCGTAAGAAAGTGTGCGTGTGCCACTTCTCGTTTAGTCCTTGGAATGTCCGCTAGATGGCGGTGCTTTTAATGCGGAATATATGATAAAAGATGCGAGATGGTACTTGAAGTGTTGACTAGATGGACGAACGGACACAACGACAGATGCATGGACCAACACACGGATGGCTGCACGGATGGATGGACGCATGGATGGACGCAGGCGCAGATGCATGGACGAACGCAAAGATGGACGCACGGATGGACGTGCGGACGCACGAACAGATGCACGAACGGACAGGCGGATGGACGCATGGACGGTCACACAGACGGACGCGTGGACGGACGGAAGCAAGGACGAATGGACGGACAGATGCTTCGCCCAACTCTCTATTATTCCCCCCGTGGATGTGCTGCCAAAATGTCAGCATAAGGATTGTTTCTTTGTAACAGTAACAGAAAAGCCAGTATCAAACCGCAAGTAGGTAATACCGACTATGCCAAGCAGTTGTGTACACCGAAAATATGCCAACAGTGCGCTTATGGGAGCTAGAAATCCCCCGTGGATATGCTGCCACGGCGAAGCTTCTTAAGACGTGGCTTGTGCGTCGCTCGTTGTAGTGCGTAATCACCGGTGGCACATACCCGAAAGAGCAGTTCTTAGAATGTCCGCTGGGTGGCGGTACTTGTATATGATGATTACATGATGGAAAAGATTTGATGTGGTGGTACTTGAAGTGTTCACTAAATAGACGGACGGACGGATGGAGACACAGATGGACGGACGGACTAATGGACGGACAGACAGACACCGGGAGCTGACACATGGACGAACGGATGAATGAAAAGAAAGGGGGAAGGCCGCACGAATATACTTACGGAAGGACGGACGGACGCACCGATGATCACAGGGATGGACGGACCCACAGAAGGACGCACGCAAGAAAGAACGAATGGACGCACGGAAGCACGGACGGACTGACGAAGACTTCACCCCACCAATCATCATTCCTTCCGTGGTTATGCTATGATTTTCTTTTTATCAGGTGCCCGTGCTACCAGAGTGGCTAAAGGCCAACGAGGTCTTACCATGTCTGTTTAGAAGTTGTGAACAATTTAGAGTACCTGGTACTCTACTACGGGAGAGCATAAAAACATCCCAGGGCCTCGCATAGACAACCGCAAATGCAAATCAGATGTGTTGCGTTCTTCGAAAGCTGTGAGTTACGACATGTATATTCTGTAACTTTACCCTGTTTGTAGAACAGTAACAGTGGATGCATCATTGATCTGCCTTTTTTTTTATTTTGACAAGTTACAAAGTACGCGCTCGGCTATTACACAACCTCATAGACATATTCAACCTACAAAGTCTTTTTAACTACCAATTACAATAAAATACCTATTTATTATCATCATCCTATTTATTATTACTATGTGTAGTTGTGCATGTCAAGATTTTTTTTCAATTCACTATGGCTGTACAACACTTCAATGCATAGCCTAATATCCGGATAGGGTACAAAGATACACAGCAAAAGCAATTGCATGAAAACTTAGAAAAAATTATGTGCATTACATTACTACGGCGTAGCACGTACAACTTCTTTACATTACTACGGCATCAAACCACGTACAACTTATCATCAAACCACGTACATCATTACATTACTACGGCATCAAACCACGTACAACTTCTTTAACCTTCCTACCTTTTCACGGCCTTTCCCTATTTTTGTGAATTCATTACGCCATCATGCGATGGCATGTAGTTATGTCATGTAGTGATCACTGACTAATGTGGCGACGCCAAATTCAGACCTGGTTAGGTGACCTTATCAATAACTCAGAAGAGAAGTAACGTGGTTTTGATTTCAGTTTGCGGATGCGTGGCGCAAAATCAAGAAGACCTGTCTTTTACAGCTCCTCTGAAGGAGCTGCTCGAGTAGCACTGAAAGTGAGCCTGTCTTTCACCGTCTTAGAAGGGGCGGTGTGAAGCGCTAGTTCATACCAAAGAAATATCAGCGATGTTCCCAGCTAAAAAGCTTAACCCCGTGCAGTTGTGCTGGACAGTTCATGTTCGAAACTTACCTGTGTGTTTCCCGCTGTGTAATTAAGCTTTCACGTCACGTGCAATGTCATAGAAAACTGTCTCATCCATATTTAGAGATAAAAAAGATTCCCGTTGTTAAAAATTGCGTTGTCGTTTTTATCACTGAAAGATCATTTGCAATCTCTACGCGAAGGTGCTCAATCTGCTAGCAATGGCCACCCAGGAAGACTATTTATGAAGTAAACGAGGAGCTTGCACTGGCTTATCTTTACATATAAGCGCTTTCCAGAGCTTCACCACAGGAATTTCAAATGCGCAGGCCTTTCCACAAATACCACCCGAAAGAAGTTCTGCTCGTCGGCGTTCTTGTGCTCCATTGTGCTTGATATCTGTTCCTCCAGATGCCGTAACGAGCCTAGCTGTTCACGAGAATACCGCCAGCTGATTCGATGAACTCATTCAGTTAACGTTCATGCATCATCATGACAGTAAACGACACTCATGCAAACATATTTTTGATGCGTATGTAATAAAACTCTTAACTAGAACGATAACGGTCGATTCCGCATCAGACTTTATTTTTGCAAAAGTTTCCTTGAATATTTGGGAAACCGGAAGTAAGTGCTGACAGGAAGTCTTTAAAAGAGAGCCCAAAAACTTATTTGACTACTGAGGGGGTCGAAAGCTTGTCAAGCTGTTGAGAATTTAGTACTGTACTTCTCCTATCAAAAGGAGATGAAGTGATTGATTGATTGACTGATTGAACTTCCCTGTGTGCTTCTTTCGGCAAAGAATATTGTGAGTAAGGTAGTATTCATAATGGTCTTTCCTCTTCTTGTTTCGATTTCTATACCACATATTGCGTTGACTGTGAGGCAGGTGAACAGCTGTCAACTGATTTAACATACCGCGTAAGCGACAAGTCGAGTGGTTGACAGACAACGGCTAGCGATTTCGTCAACACGCTGTAACCAGGAACACCAGCCCAGCGCCAGTAACAACTTCCGAACTTCTACACTATTTCGGTGTGCAGAGACACCTTATTACTCTTGATACACGGAATGTTTTTTTAACTTAACTTACCCTGTGCTTGCTGTCATTTTCCACTTCATTTTTAATGAACTCCTTACATTTGCGATTTGGGTAATTATGTCTAAGGGCGCCGCACTTCTTTCTTGTACATGAACAGGAAAGAAAAACGACAAATTGCACTTGAGAAAGACTGTTCATACACTGCCCTAGAAACGCCTTCCTTAATTTGCCAACGTTCATAGAAAGAAGCAATATTGGAATTTCGAAACAGCGCTAGGTGACACAGGAAATGGCTTCTGTTCTGCATCTGCTACTAGAGCTGCTCTGAAATTTCAGCGAGTACCGACAAGCTTGCATTATTTCGCCTCATCGGGAACCGATACGTTGTCTAATCGGATATTTTGTTTCGAAACACTTTTATAAACAAATACCTAAAATTTTCTTCGACAGAAACGTGCTGTTACAGGAAGAAGAAAACAAGAAAGGATTATGAGTAAGAGAGGCTCAAGAGCGTGTTACTTAGATTGCCCGCCCCGAAGCGGTTGATCTTTGATATATGCCAGTGCAGAAGTTCATATAACGCTACCTTCTTCGGTCAGTTTATTTCTGTGAAACATGCAACAAACCGATTCGTAGTTGAAACAGTGGATGTGCACGATGAGCAAATGCGCTTTTGCTGTCTCCAGGTGGAAGCCAGAATATGTCCGAGTCGCCACGTTATTTTTTCTTCCATTTCATTCGAGAGACCGCCTAGGTTAGGCCTTAATTTTATATTAACTTTAGTCTTACGCAATGTAACAATGTTAAGCTGACTTTGTACAATTATTTCACGCATTGCTCTTGACAGTGTCATCTTAGCCTCGAGGGGGTTAAGCGCTGCAGAAACTGGGCAAGCCGAACTGCAGTATACAGCAAGTGTACAGCAAGTGCGAGTGTCAAATGAACTTAAGAGAAGAAGTAGAGAAAGAGAGAATAAATTGAGGAAAAAAGAAGTCGGAAAAACTGCGAATAATAGATGTAATCACGACAACAAAATGTCAAGAGAACGAGAGAAACATAAAGAGAGATCTATACTAGAAAAAAATGCTACAAGGATACAAGAAGAGATTGCAAGGCAGGGAGAGAAAGAATGAACGAGAAAAAAACAGAGAGAGAGAGAGAGAGAGATGGAAAGACAAAAATAGAGAAATAGAGAGAGAATTGCACAGAAAAAAATTATAGAACACATAAAGGTCGGGACAGATAGAAAACAAAAGAAAGAGGGAAATAAGCAGCGAGACAGAGAGAGAAACGGAAGAGAGATAAGTAAAGATAGAAAGAGCAGCGAAGAGAGCGAGGTCACCAGAGGCAAAAAAATAACAGAAATGAAGACATAAAAAGACATACAAGAATTGAACAGAGAGAGAGAAACAAAGAATGAAAGAAATACAAAGGCGATAACAAATTCACATCATATACACGCAGTGTATAATGATTAGTGCAGCGAAGCGGCCGTCCGCCCATCTATCTATCTATCTATCTATCTATCTATCTATCTATCTATCTATCTATCTATCTATCTATCTATCTATCTATCTATCTATCTATCTATCTATCTATCTATCTATCTATCTATCTATCTATCTATCTATCTATCTATCTGTCTGTCTGTCTATCTATCTGTCTGTCTGTCGTCTGTCTGTCTGTCTGTCTGTCTGTCTGTCTGTCTGTCTGTCTGTCTGTCTGTCTGTCTGTCTGTCTGTCTGTCTGTCTGTCTAGTCTATCTGTCTGTCTGTCTGTCTGTGTCTGTCTGTCTGTCTGTCTGTGTCTGTCTGTCTGTCTGTCTGTCTGTCTGTGTCTGTCTGTCTGGGGATATGCTGGGCTGGCTACGCCACCGGATGGAGGCGGGATTGCCTTAGACCATAAGCAGTTTCGGCACTAAAATAAGAGAGCTACGCAGCTGCGCTGTGTCTTGGGCTTCACACGTCTAGTGCGAGGGCGCCATAATTTGGTGTGCTCCGTGTACTAAACCTTGTGCGTTCCTATATCAGGTGTAAGGACTAGTATGGCTAAGAAACAGATTCTGTACTCAAATGGCTACCTTTACTATATGTCTTCTACTCTACCCCTATACCCAATTTGATTTAACACAGGAAGCAGAAAAAATGAAACTTTGCACAAAGATTTCCACCATGGTATGCATGTTTGCATTCGTCCATTTAGTAAAATAAAAATACATGGATGTTTTGTATTCAGCATTACGCATGTAATTTTCATTCACTTGTTTTATGAAACTGCTGTGGGCCAGAGGCAACACCATTGGGGCACTGATAAGATCACAAAAAAAGGAAAGAGAAAATGGTAGATACGGGACAATAATTCAAATAGAACTTGAGTGTACAATTGTACATGCGCGGTTTTAGTTAGCCTAAACGATACTTGCTCAACTTTTTTGGACCGCTTCTAGAAAAGAAATCGCAGCAATACTTTTTTCATGGGCAGCTGTGAAATCTGTGTTCTGTTCTTCAAAGTGTCGTGATACCTGCTGAACATCATTCGTCTCACAAATGAATGGCGCGTTTCCGCAATACGCACATCAGCAATGTCTCTTGTTTGCGTCACTTATCAAAAATCAGCACATACAAGGTTGAACAGACGCCGTTACTACCACAGAAAAAAGGAACAGGAAAAATGCAGACACAGGGTGAATATCCAGTGCTGGTAATGTAAATAAACAAAGGGAAAAACAGCAGGGCTGTAACAAGGTGCTTCAAACATGACATAATTTCACCTGACAATGTTTTTTGAAATAATAACACATCTAAACTGCGACCCCGAAAATAGAAATAGCGCCATGATCTGCACGCCGTGCAGCACTCTTTCTGTTTGACGGTTGAATTGGGCTCGACTCATGTGGGTTCAGTCCAGTTTCTGTGCAGTAACTGAGCCGGCGTCAAGCACTATAGTAAACCAGAACAACAAATGCCATTGTCTATACCCGTCTTGCTTTACGCGAGAACACACGTGGACAAAAAAGAGAAAGGAACCAAATAAAAAATAAACCGAGTTCGAGGATATCTCACCTCGACAATAAGACAAAATGCGACAGTTTTCGGCCGTCTGCTCCTCATAGATAACGCGGGGAATCCAACCGAGCTTGTCCATCCTACATAGGGTATCAGGACGAACAAAGTCAGAGAAACACAAAGGCGTTCTCGAATCGGTCCATGCGCACTCATGCGATTCGAGGCAGAAGCATGACGCTGCCATTAGGATTCGATCCATGGCACAAGCTTACCGAGCTTTGCGCAGAGCGTATCTTATGTCTCACGAATTTCGCCACCGGCATCTGGTCTTTTCGCTATGTGCCGCAGCGCACCGTCACTGTTTCCACGTGATTCGCTGGCTCGCCACTCTTTTTTGTTGAAGAGCTCGTTCCGTGGCTACTAAGTCTTTCCCTGGAGCACAAGATGAACTCCCCGAAGCACTTTGCATTGGGAAATCGGCCGGAATGGTCAGGAAAGAAACGCTTGCGTCAGCGTACGAGCGCTGCCTCGAACGTGGTCGTTGTCTCTGCCGGAGATCAAATCGCGTCGCAAATGAGGAGTCAGCGTAAAGCATGCGCTAAACGAAAAGCTCATTGGTTGCCTAACGACTAGTGTTTGTGGTTGGGGGCTTTCTTTATCGGCCTTAGATAGACTCCGATGGTTTGTTTTGGGGGGTATAACTGACCCTGAATACCCAATGAGTGGTAAGTATTTGCAAGCAGAATAAAATCACAGCATATCCACGGAGGGAATGATGATAAGTGGGGCGAAGCGTCCATCCGTCCATCCACTTATACGATCGTCAATGCTTTCATCCGTCTGCGCATCCGTCCGCCTGTGCATCTGTCTATTCGTCCATCCATCCATCCACTCGTCCATACGTCCGTCTCACATTGCGTCCATCAGTGCGTACGTTTGTCTGTCTGGCCGTCCCTGCATCCGTCCGTTCATCCGTTCATTCATCTGCTTTTTTGTCTGGCAGTCCTTTAATCTGTCCATGCGTCCGTCCCTCCGTTCCTGCGTCCGTCCATCTAGTGAACACTCGAAGTAGCACTATCTCGCATCTTTTCCTCATATACTGGATGGATGGATATGGCTGTATTCTTTAAATCGGGCGGTGGCTGGCGCCACCAAGCCGTAATACTTAATGAACCAAAAACTAGATTTATTTTTTTTCCTTTTAAGAAGTGAGGTTGAGGATTCGTACTTTGCAGTGAAGCGTTTATTTTCACTCGTGACTTGACTTTAGCCACCAATCATATAACCTCCTTCTAGTTAATTCTACCTGCTTAATGTCTATTTTGCCCTCCCTGTCCCTAAAACCAACTGCTGTGAAAAACTCTGCGCCATGATCCTGAACTATAGGGCGAAGCCCTTTACAGAACATTATCAAGTGTTCGGCAGTTTCTTCTTCCTCTCCACACGCACTGCATACCGTGTCTACCCCTTTGTATTTGGCGCGATATGTCTTGGTTCGCAATACTCCCGTCCTGGCCTCAAACAGTAGAGAACTACCCCGAGTATTATCATATATCCTTTCCTTGGCAATTTCCTGCCTAAAAGTTCGATGAACCTCTAGTGCGCACTTCTTAATCATGCCGATTCTCCACATATCGGCCGCAGCTTCCTTCACCTTCTTCTTAACCGATAATTATTTTTGGTTTGGAGCCCTGCTGTTTTCTAAGTATTTACCAGTCAATTTTTTGGTTCGCTTCCTCCATTTTGTATCGACATTCTTCATGTACAAGTAGCTGAATACCTTCCTAGCCCAACGCTCCTCCCCCATTTCTCTCAATCGCTTCTCAAATTTTATCTTGCTGCTGGCTTCCCTGCCCTCAAATGATGTCCATCCCATATCACCTTGTACTCCCTGATTTGGTGTATTCCCGTGAGCTCCTAAAGCAAGCTTACCTATATTACGTTGCTTAATTTCTAATCTTGCTTGAACTTCTGATCTCATGCACAAGACCGCATTGCCGAACGTCAGACTAGGAACCATGACCCCTTTCCATATTCCTCTGACAACATCATACCTATTGTATATCCACAGTGCCCTGTTTTTCATAACCGCTGCATTCCTGTTACCTTCAGTCGTCACGTATATTTCGTGTTCCCTTAGGTACTCGGCCCCATTGCTTATCCATACGCCAATATATTTGTATTTATCTGTTATCTCTAGCGTGGCCTCCTGTATTCTAAGCACACTACCTTCATTGTGATTAAAAATCATGACTGCTGATTTTTCCTTACGGAATCTGAAATCTAACCTATCTCCCTCATTACCGCAGATGTCCACCAATCTCTGCAAATATTCCTTGTCGGCCATTAGCACTATATCATCTGCGTATATCATCTGCGTACTCATCACATACAAGTACCGCCATCCAGCGGACATTCTGAGGACTAAACGAGAGGTGGCTACTACGACTATATAGCACAGGACATACAACCCATGGCGTAAGGAGCTTTGACCCTAAAAGAAGGAGCAAAGATATGTTAGTCGTAACATTGGTTGCTGACATTTTCACGATTCCCTGGCCTCCATGGAGCTTTAAAGGGCCCCTGAGGCGCAATGAGTTGAAAGACGAGATAGTGGTTTTGTTCACCCCCCATGGTGGTCGAGTGTCTAAGAAAGTCGGCTACAGACCCGCAGGTCACGGGATCAAATTACGGCCGCAGCAGCCGCTTTTTTAATGGAGGTCAGAATGCTTCAAGCCCACGTGCTTACGTTCAGGTGCACGTTAAAAAAACCCTGGGTGGTCTGCATTTCCGCGCCCCCTCCACAACGACGTCTCTCGTAATCATATGGTGGTTTTGCTGCGTTAAACTAACAATTCTATTTAGCAATGGTTTCTTGCCATGACTGCACTTTCTACGTGTGCTATCTCTTTTTCATCACTTATTTCTTCGTCAAACACGTGGAATTCCACCACTAAGCAGCAGACCAACCAATCTGTTGAGCTTTTAGACCGCACGCTGCTATTTTCGCTAACCCAGCACACATATACAAAACAAAGTGAAAAGAGTTTCTCACGCATGATACTCATGCTCTACAAGGAAGAACGGGCATGCGCCTTCGTGGAAAAGTAAGGTAGGTGGCCATTGGCAACAGATGTCGTTCGTATAACGACAAATCAAGAGCTTATTCGATCCTGAGATCACGTGAACAAACTGTTCGCGTCAAGAATTGTGTCACAAAGACTAAGAACGTTGGGGGAGAATAAAGAAAACGTGTTTTTTTATATTTTCAAAGGCTTTATAGACACCTTCAAGGTTTCAGGCTACCCATGTTACCCGATATGTGGGAATCTCTTGGTCTAGGAACTTAACGCCACTCGGGAAACCTATTTATGGTGTCAAATGACATTGGGTACCACCGTCGATGACGTCGTAAGTGCTCTGTGCTAATTGAACAGTGAGGCTGTCAATCAAATGGTTGCTTCTATCTCGTATTCAGAAACGAACCATAAACGCGTTTGGTGGATGAAATTTTGTCATTTTCATACAAACATGCCTTAAACTTGATCATTCCCGTGATGTTTGTTTTTTGTGATCATATTCAACCTAGAGAATGCCCTGAGCACCTGTAATTCACATGAAGTAGGCAACAGCTAGCCCACCTTAGACGGGTGGAAGATCGGTCTACTCGTTACTACCTAATATAAGACGGTATAGCGCTCTAGAGACCACAAGAAACACACAAGAGAAGGACAAGGACGAGCGCTGACTTTTCACTGAGCATTTATTGGAAACGACAGAACCGCACGGGAGAAAACTTGCATAGAACGATACGATAGTAACAGAAGAACTGAGACGTGCTACTTCTCATCCCACCAACCCTACACTCACTAACGAAACTACGTGGGGTATACTACTATGTGCGCATACCCGCTACGTCCAAGAACGCAAGATCTTTATCACAAAGTTGTTACTTCCAAAAATAAAACAGAGACTTTCGTTTTCTGTAAAGTGCATGAATGTTTTGTGCAAACTACCATCGTTCTTCTAACCAAGTCGCCACGCCACGCACCCTCCTCTCCCACCTCTCGCCTCTCACGCCGCCACTCGCGAAATGGCACAAACATCGCATGAGTTATCAGCGTGACATAAGCTGTCGGGTATTGCGGCACCTGGCGGAGAAGATCTCAGGAATGCCCTTGCTTCTACGTGGCCTCTGAGATCCATTTCAGCAGCTCGTGACACCAAGTTAACGTAACTAGAAAAAAGTTGGGGGACCCTTAAGCTTCACCTTTAAGAGCTCAACGCGATAGCGAAATCCGGCCCCTAGTGAACCCTTCAACCGCTAAGTGCATACTTATTCATATGTTTTGTTACATACACAGGAACGCACACAAACACGCACACAGTAGATTGAACCAGTGCATGCTATTATTGCTGACTGGGCTAGTTTTCGTCGTGACACCTGTCGAACAAACTGCGTTAAACGGGCTCTTAAACACTTTTTCAAGTAACCATTTTTAAGCAACCATTCTTAAAATTTTAAGAATCTGACCAGTGCGAGTGGAGTTACAAAGGTTTGTCGCATGCTGCAATTGCATTATCTTTTTCCTCGTTCAGATGAATGCGCTGGAAGCCTACCAGGGAGGGGTGGCGAGGCAAAGAAACTACCGCACCTCGTAACCTTGAGCACTTTTTTTCTTCGAATGCGTGGCTTTTTCAGTGTGACCGCGCACGCACGCATAGAGAAGCTGCGGCCTCCCGCGGCTATTTCGGTAACTTAATTTTTCGATCACAGACGCACAGACGATTTTCGCTCACAACCAATAGGGCTGACGCCGGCAGCGGGTTTCTGCGACACGAGCTCTTTAAGGCTATGGCGGTAAATAATAAGTAAACGAGGCATGCTATAGTGCCACGAAAAAAGACCTCGTTCCGAAATTAGGGTAGACTCAAACTTCTAAGGTCACAAACTCATATTCGTTCATTCTTCAGCCTAAATGAAATCGATATTGTGGCTGAAAATGAAAAAGAAATATGTAGGAGGCAATACCTTAATCAGGATCACGCGCATAGCGTTCTCAATTGCTAGCGTAGCTTCAATTCTCGGTGCATGCCTCAACCGCGCCGTAGGGACACCAACGAATGTGCGCGTGGCGTTGACCGTTTCACCAGAATGTCTACTTCAAGCAAAATGTTCAAGTGCCCAAGTACGCTCCAATACTTCCTTTTGCGAATCAGCAAATAGTGGTATTACGCGTGCGTAAGTCAACACGTGAACCTACTGAACCTGCTCGCATTGTTGTTGCTATTGAAGTTGATAATAAATAAATATGTCCGAGTGCTCTCTAATAGGTCGGCTTTCCACTTTTTCTGTAACGCACATGTTGACACCTGGGACGACTTTACGGTTCTGCCCCAGAATATTACATGCGTTAGAGAGGCTTCTTCCCCTACAATGTGCGTGTTTGTGTGTGCGTATGTGTATGCGTATGTGTGTGCGTGTTTGTGTGTTTGTTGTCTGCGTGTTTGTGTGGCATTCTCAAGCAATATCGTCGCCAGTGGTAGAGTGACAGAGAGACAATCAAGTTTAATTAATTGATCCTGAAGGATTTGTGAAAGGACCCCCTAACAAGGGCTGCCATAACCACTGGCCGCGCCCACGTAGAGGACAGAACGCCATTCTGAGCCCTCTGGAGTGGCGAATGCAGAGAGAGAGAGAGAGAGAGAGAGAGAGAGAGAGATGCAAAAGCAGCGGGAGTAACCAGACGCACATCCGGTTTGCTACCCTGCACTGGGGAAGGGATGAAGGGGAGAAAAGAGGTTGCAGAGATATGAGAAGGGTACACCTAATCACGAGCACACTTGGGGAGCACACACAGTCTACGGCGGTCGCTCAGGTGTTGTTGACTTTAAGTAAGTAGCAGCGCTTTAGTCGCTTTCTGCGCAACTGAGACAGATGCCCAAGGTCCTAGTATCTTTTGCACACAAAATGGTCCGGGGTCAAGTTGATTCAAAACCATCCGGAGCTGGCATCGCTGTGTGTCGTAGCAAGCGCAGCTGCACAGGACGAGTTCGATGGTCTCTTCAGCTCCGCAGTAGTCGCATGTAGGTGTCTGCCATACCAATGCGAAAGGAGTATACCTTTGTAAATGCAACACCCAACCAAAGGCAGCAAACAGTGTCGCGTCGGAGCGGGAAAGTTGTGATGGTAGCTTTATCTTGAGCGAAGGATCCAGTTCATAAATTGACACCTTTGGAAGCGGTAGACGACCAGAACGTGCGTGTGAGATCTCGAGCCAGCAGGTAACGTTGTCTTGCTGCATCATTCCTTGATAGCGGAATCGGGACTACATGGGTTCCTTCATGGGCTGAGCGGCTGCATCATCGGCTAATTGATTTCCGGTAACACCGATGTGTCCAGGCAGCATTGATATATATAGCTGCCCTCGTGCTAGAGCTTCATGATGGCAATGTCTTATTTCTTGTACCAATTGTTCATGACTTCTCCTACGCATGGCAGACTGCAAACTCTGAAGCGCTGCCTTCGAATCACAGAATATGACCCATTTTCTGGACGTTCTTGAACGAGATATTGTAAAGCAGCCCTTATAGCAGCAAGCTCTGATGCCGTAGATGTATCATATGCGACAACCTAAACTTGATTGTCATTTCTGCAGCCGGAATTACAGCGGCACCTGATGAGCTGCCAGACGAGACGGACCCATCAGTGTATATCTGCGTTCGGTCTGTAAACTCATGTAATAATAGCAGTGTTGCTTGCTTCAATGCTACGCTATAGTGATGCTTTTCTTTTTGATTCCCGGAATTTCTAGACGTACTTGCGGCTGGTCGAGGCACCACAAAGGACATGCCATTCTCGTAGCTGGCGTATATCTGATGGAATGCTGTTTAGGTGCTTGGCTATGACGTCTGAAAACGTAGCACGTGGTCTTCCGGAGGTAGAAGGGCCAAGTGGTGGTCGGGACACGGCTAGCATGTCGAATGTGCGCTCTGAGGCAATCCACAACTCTATATGTCCTGACCGGATGGTCTTGGCAAGCATGATTGTGGCATAAGTAGAAGCGCATCGGGGCAGTCCTAGGCAGATACGCAGAGCCTGACCTGCAAACTCTCCAATGAATGAGTATTGGATTTGCAAGTGTTAGTCAGTACCGGCAAGCTGTAGCACAATAGACCCAGAAATAGGGCCCTGTACAGCTGTAGCATGGAGGCCACAGAAGTTCCCCATGCTTTCCCGCACAGAATTTCATATATGACAATAGATAGTAGTCTCTCTTCAAGTACGCACAATGCGGGCTCCGCGAAAGACTTCTGTCGATTATTGCCCAGGAAACGATGCGTCCGTGCATATTTGACACTCTGCCATTGATGTAAACAGGGTATGGCGTCATTGGTTTGCGTGTAAACGCCATCAATGCGCACTTCACAGTTGATATAGTTAGGCCGTGTTTCGAAGGTAGGCTGTTGTGAGGGTTGCTGCCCGCTGTATTCGTGCACGCACCTGAGGGCGAGTAACTGCAGCACTCCAGAGGCAAATATCATCGGCGTGTATGGATAGGCACACGACTTTGGCAGAACCTTCACCACACCAATGACAGCAACATTGAACAATGTGGGGCTTAAAACACCTCCCTGAGGTACTCCGCAGTAGGTGTGTTCAGCAGTTGTACTCCATATGTTTGCACAAAGAAACCCTGCCAGTTACATAATCTTTTATCCATTGAAACATTCGTCCACCAATGCCCATTGCTGCGAGAGAAGTGAGGATGGCATCGTGAGTACATTATCATATGCACCCTTCACGACAAGAAAGAGTGCCACTGATATGCTCTTGCGACTTTTTTCTTGCTGAACAAATGTCGATAAGTCAAGGACGCAGTCGATGAGGAGCGGCCCCGACGAAAGCCTGCCATGCAAGAAGGGTATTTGGTGTATCGTTCCAAGTACCACTCGAGACGAAATAGAACCATTGTTTCCATCACTTTTCCGAGGCAGCTTGCGAGGGCAAGGGCGATACGCTGTCAAGTCCAATGGTGATTTTCCCGATTTCAAAAGTGGTATTAATCGACTTATTTTCCATTCTTGGGGAACACTGCCGCTGAGCCAGGAGTTGTTGAAGCATGTTAAAAGTTCTTTTCTGGCTTTTTGTCCAAGGTGTCCCAACGCACTATAAGTAATACCATCAGGACCTGGCATGACATGCGCTTAGAAGCGACTAACGCACCTTCCAGTTCTTCCATGGTGAATGGAATGTCCATTTCTGGTAATCGCGTCTCAGGAACGATCACGGCGTCGATGCTCTCGTTCATAATATTCCCGGCAACTCTCGTGCAAAATTCTTCAGCTACCTCGAGTTCTGTTTTTTCCATGATGGAGTGCCAAAGCTTTAAAAGGGTGCCATTGTTGCGGAGAGGAGCGAAGACCACGAACTGTTCTCAGATATATGACAGCGGTTTAGGGTCTAGAGATTCGCAGAATGCTTTCCAGCGTTCGCTCTCCAGCTTGTAAATGCGTCGTTGAATCTTTTCTGGAGCCGTCTTGCTTCCCTCAGATCGTAAATTGATCTTGTGCGTCTGTATCGTCGTTCAGCACGCCTTCGTATAGCTCGTAATCTTTCCAGTTCGATGTCAAACTGTGTTATTTTAGACGAAAATGGTAATTTACATTTGGATGCTTGCATAGCTTCCGCTATGGTATTTTCCAGGCTGCAGGCGAGGCCTTCTTGGCAAGCGTCCTCAACACGCGATGTAAACATCGACCAGTCAGTGCCAATTACAACACCGAAAGAAATTTTTTATGATACCATCGATCGTCACGTAGGTGGGTATGTGATCACTCCCATGAGTCTCAATATCGCAAAACCATTTAACTTTGTGAGAGAAGCACCGTGACACCAATGTCAGGTCAAGGCAACTGCCATACGTGAGACCCGCAGATATGTTGGGGTACCATCGTTCATGATGAAAGGTCGTAATCGGAAGCGAATGTAACAATGTTCCGGCCCTGGCATTCATCCTAGTGCTCCCCCAAAGCATGTGATGGGCGTTGAAGTCACCGGATAATCCAAGGCCCATCGGTCCTCATTAGGATGTCTTTTAATCTGTCGCAGTCAAATCGCGATGACGGAGATATATATCCACCAATAAGCGTGAACGAAACTGCATTCTTCTTTACACGAAGACACACGTACTGATTGTCGTCATTTGAACTTATTGGGTGCGAAAGATGAGTCAAGTTTGTGCGAATGTAAACAATTAATTTGCTTCGTTCTTAGCAAGCGGCTGAACAAAAAGCTTCATAACGGACAATCTATAAGGCGTTGATATTTGGTTCACATATGACAACTATAGGAATTGATTGGCCCGAACAATTGGCGAAAGTCCGAGATACCGGACTTCATGCCTCTGGCATTCCACTGAAAAATTGACGCACTTTTAACTTCCGTGCGGAAGATGAGATTTTGTTGAGCCATTGTGCTTATACGACGTTAGCAAGAACTGGATTCAGTGCATCCAGTATTTGCAGTCACTCTTAGCAGACGGAGATTGTATGCTGCTCAGTAGCGTGCGAATCGTGGCAATTAATGATTGCACGATTGCAGTCACTTGCCGTCTTGGTTAGAAAGATCTAGAACCGGGATCGCGGACTGGCCGTCATGAAACTCCTTCGGTTCGCTTGATGCTGCTTCCCTTTGAAGTGCAGGCCACCTGTCGCAGTTAGGGTATGCTCACTGGCTTTGTACTTTACAGCCTTTCGCACGGCATGTGGTCTGGGAGGCAAAGGAGGTGGTACTGATGAGGGATCTGGCAAACGTGTCGAGGAGGTAGCGGGCGTCCTCGAAGACCGACGTCGACGTGAACGACGCCTTCTGACTTTAGCTGCGGCTTCTCGATGAGATGAGTGATCGTGCACCATCTGCTTCAAGATGGCAATTTTCTTCTGAATCCGCGGGCAGTCCTTCGATGTGGCTTCATGGGATCCATTGCAATTAGAGCATTTCTTGACAGTTGCGACGCACTTATCCGCTTCATGGGGCTCGGCGCAGTGGTGGCATACCATCGAATTCTCGCAGACGCTGCTCACATGTCCAAGTTTCATGCATTTACGGCACTGGAGAGGCTTTGGAATGAAAGGCCGCTCAGCATGTCTGAAGTACCCCACCTTCACATGAGAGGGGAGTGATGTGCTCTTAAACGCAATCTTCACACAGCGAGACTTGCCTAGCCGGGTGACATCAACAATTGGAGTATCAGTTGTTGACTTGACAAGAAATTCTAAGTCATTATTGAAATAGCCACATCTATGTCGTAGATCACGCCGGTTACTACATCACATGCCAAGGGAACATGAGAGCGCACCTGGTTGCCGTCCAAGTCAGTTACACTGCGCAGAACGCCCAACGCACTTGCGTGCAAAACGTCAGTATATTCGTCAACAGCCAGTATATTCTTTCTGGCGTTCACTATTATGTCCGTGATCTCATTTGGCACGAGCGTTTCCAGAGACCTGACACTGACTGTCTGTTAAGGCGTTTCATGCTGACGGTAGGAAGTGCAGGCAGAAGCAGGATGGTATAAGTGTTCATTTTGGCGCTTCACTTACAGTTTGAATAGTTGAGGATGAGGATGTCCTCATGTTCCTCCTCTTCTCTTTGCGGCTCAGCACAGGTTGGAAACCGTCATCTGAAAAGTCCTCACTGCTGAGATAGTAAGCATGAGTATCTTCACTGTCACTGTCACTCGGTTGTCCCATCCGCTTCCTGGAGGCGGCCACCGCTGACGCCGCTGGTGCCGGAAGGCGCTCGGAGTGGTCTACATCCATCCCCTCCAAGGGACCAGCGAAAACCGATCAACAGACTTAAATTACCACTGAAATACGCCGGAGTTAGCAGAAGTAGCTCCTATTCAATGGCGAATGCAAACCCAGGCTATCCTAATGGGAATACTTCCTATCAGCTCCGATGGAGACGATGTTGTTAGGCAACGCGGGCATCGCCAGAGCATGTTAATCAAAGAACTAAGCCGTTGACTGCAGTTGACCAGGGTCAACGTTCGAGTATAATTTAATGAGGAGTCCCCGAGACGGAACACACCCCACCTGTAACATTCTCAGGGTAGCTGACTGATTTCTGATAAGCGTCGAGTGTGGTAGAACTGCAGTTTATTTCGATTGCATCTCTTTCGATCTTCCGACCATAGCTCAAGTTTTCATTCGCGAACAAGTGCTTGTGTTTTCGCCCACAATGAACAGCGCTGACGCCGGCTGTGAAACTTCTGCGAAACTAGACGTTAATGATATCGCATTAGAAACAGTTTCACAGGCACTCTTGCTAGTCTCTACAACATTCACGGCATGCATGAAACAGATTGAGCCCCATCTGAAAGGCTGATGCCACCTCCAGGTGCCTTTACGCTAGAAGCGCTTTCTCAGTCATCCGTTAAAAACAGCAACGCACGCACTCTTTTAAAACTTTCGTACAGCCGGCCAATTTTCTTGTTGCACTATGGGCAGTTTAACCGCAGCCGGCAGTTTAGACTTCAGCTCGTCTCACATTTTTGACAGCTCCGTTGCCACCCCCTTTCAGGAGTATACACGCTCCAAGCGTGCTGCGCTCAAGACCGAAAAAAAGTGCCTGTTCTCATAGTTCCTTCTCACCTGACAACTCCAGCACTCCACGTTTCGGTTTGCTGCTAACGACATCTGTTTCGGTCGTTAGAAAGCTCGCTCTACTTATCGATTCTGTCCTCTTTTCAGTTGTTAACTATCGCTTACATGCGTATATACCACTGACGCTGGCACCGGTACTAATGGTTCTAGCGATTTCTTCTTTTTTTCAGAACACATTGATCGGTATCTCTAGATATTTTAGTATTCTCTTTTTTTCTTTCATTTCTACCTTTCTATATTATATTTACTGGTTTCTTTTAGAGCTGCAGCTAACAGAGTTCACCACTTCGCGTGAACACTGACGACATTTTTTTTCTAAGTTCTTAGTTTTCGCGCTTCTTCGGAAGTTTCTTCACATTTGGTGTCGTTCTCGTACGTTCTCTGTATTGTTGATTTTTTTTCGCTTTTCTCTCCCATGAGAGAAATGGTCTAACGTGGATATACCAGGGGATGATACTTCGCTAACGCTTATCAAAGTTTTCTCTACTTTCTTTTTTGAGGCTGTCGCATCTTGAGGGCTCACTCTCTTTAGGCTTACTACTTTCCAACGTTTGCCCGCGTCAAGAATTAACCTCATTCGCATCTAATGAGCGCTTTCATTCATTTATCCAGTACTTTATGTTTGAAGTGTCCTTAAGTTCCACCAGCTTTCAACGTCTGGGTTGGTCGATATATAGCGTCTACGAACTGCCGTGTTAGAAGTGGTGGGGCTACTCAAAGGTACTGGATAGCGCGACTCGGCTACTTCATGCCGATGTGTCCTATCCGATGTGCCTTAGCCGATGTGTCCTGTATAGAGTTCGACGGGTGCTTTACTCAATATTAGTAACTGTGGACGATTGTTTGGGAACTCCTTTAATTCTGCTAGTTATATTGGACACTTTACAAAAACATATGTGGCTGCAGTAGCGCAAAACGTGTCCTCGTAAAACCCGCCATGTTAATCTAGTGGCTGTTGTACTCGACTGATGGCCCTAAGGTTGCGAGATCGAACGTGTCGAAAATGCTTGACACATGTGCACTTGAATTTCAGTGCACTTGGAAAAGTCCCAGGTAGTCAAAAATTCGGCATCCTTCTGCCACGGCGTGCCAGATCATCATTTCGTGGTTTAGGAACGCTAACACAGACACATTTTATTATTTTCTACGTGGTAAATGCTGGCACCAAGTCATTCGAGGGAAAGACAGCTAGAAAGACAAAAGAAAGGAGAGCGAGGCTAAACCTGAGAAATGCTCTAGGTTGCTATCCTGTACTTCATAAGGGCAAACGAATGCAAAATAATGAAAATGACAGAGCGAGATATGCGAACATTTGCTGCCTGAATAAGGTTTCCAAAGTGATTTCACTCATCATGCTGAGAAATTCATCGACAATATAGATGATGACTTTCCGCGAAGCTAAATGCCAAGGCAGTTGAAAATATCTCAAATCAGCCATCGATATATGTCATAACATAGCGTTAAAACTGTTTAACAGAATAAAAGAAGAAAACACTGTACAATGAGTGCTGTAGGGTTATATAATAACAAAAAAAATAAGCAGGTCACTTTTACTGAACGTATTCATCATGAAGAACAAGACAGCAAACACTACAGATAATTTTGTACGGTGAATGTCAGTTCAAACACGCGAAGCGGCTAAAGAGCCAGAAACGATATAATCGACAGTGAGAGTGGAGGTAGGTTTCACGTTTCCGAAGCGAAATTGGTACGACGAATGTCCTTGGGGTATTCACAAGCGTGAAAGAGCTCTTCATGCCACGTGAGGTAATAGAACTCAAAAAACATTATTGCCGGAAATGACAAAACTTCAAGTTCGGCTTTCGAACAATATTATATTCACAGATATTAATTTCATTGTTTTACAGAACTAAATAGGTTCCACTCTTTCTGCCAATCTCAATTTCTGCGGCACGCTGCGCTTACCCAACGTGAATGAACGTGATCGATCGAAAATGGGCTTCTGACAGCTGAGAGCCACGCTTTTTTATTGATTGCAGTCATATGTACACTTGAGGTGCGTTTTTGTAGTCTAAATTGACGCTATTTTCAGTGTAAGGTACCAATCGATAACATCACCTTGCGCGCCCTATGTTCAGTGTGGGAGCGAAAACCCTGTAAAGGCTGCATACGCACGTGGCTTAAGCCGGGAATAAACGTGCCGCTTGGGCTCCACGTAGCGAAGGAGCATGAATGGAGGCTGCGCGAGGAGGTAGGGGGCTGATGAGTTGCCCAGACAACAACTGCGAACTTTGATCAAAGGGGCGCGGTCACGCACCCCATCGGTGCCAAGTTCAGTTGGCGGCTCATACAATTGAAGGCACACATAGCACGAACACCTCTTCACTCCATGAAGCAGCTGTATTTCTTCACATTCTATTGTTTTGTCGAGTTACACGAGAGGGGATCGGAAATTAGTTGCTAGCCTTGTTTAGTATGGTATTTCAAATAGTTGCTAGCACCTTCAAAGGTTCACCGTGGCTCGCGGCAAGGCTACAACGTTTTTGTTCCTTGCGATACGGTCTTGCAATTACACCATGTTGATTTATACATAACTATTGCATAAGGTTTAGCCTGCCGCACTTGAGGAGTGGTTATGGTGGTCGGCTACTCACGCGAAGGTCGCTAGATGGAATCCCGGTCTCGCAAGCCGCGTTTTAAGGGAGTCGAAATGCGAGAGGTACCTTGATTAAGGTGAACGTTAAGAATCCACAGGTAATCGAAATCTCAGAGCGTTCTCCTACGCGTCTCTTAGTCACATCACAATTTTAGAATATAAAATCTCCACAATTTTATTTACTTATTTTGCCCCCTTTTCCTTCACTCCGACAATTCGATATTCATGTACGCCACACGCGCCAGACTATTTCGATGGGAACGCTACCACTTGCTTGGTCTCCATGAAAACACCGTGGAGGATTTACTCTTTTTGGGACGGTCCAGGATACCAGCCTTTTGAACCTTTCTCGAGTGTGCGGCTCCTGCGGACCTCGCCGTCCTGTAGACAAACGATTTGGTTTCATTCTCCTTGTCTGGATCGAATGCCAACATATACTCTCTTTTCACCTACTCCCTTCTTTTTGATAGCTTTTCTCTTTTTTCTGTCAACATTATACATTTCTGTTTCCCTTTTCAAAAGCACAGATCTATGCCTCCACCACGGGAAGCACGAAATTGCATTGTGTTTACTTTTTTTTCTTCCTCCACTCACCCTGTCTGTCTCTCTCTGTCTCTCGCAAAAGTGATCTTTTGAAGCTGATGGTCCTACAGCGAACGCAATGATGTGACGTAAGACCGAGGCTTTAAAGAAGAAGGAATTGCGCATATCCATTGTTTTTATAGAGAGTATCCTAAGAAAGTAAATTTGATTTGTGGGGTTTAACGTCCCAAAACCACCATATGATTATGAGAGACGCCGTAGTGGAGGGCTCCGGAAATTTCGACCACCTGGGGTTCTTTAACGTGCACCCAAGTCTGAGCACACGGAAGAAAGTAAATTTAAAGAGAAGGGTTAAGCAGATGAGAGCGAATAAGGAAAATCAGTACGCTGCTGCAGCTAACTGAATAAAATCACCTAGAGCGGAATAAAGAAGCAGTTGTCAGGCCGTACGCGATTGCGCTGCAAATTTAAAAGACCCAAGGTGATGAAAAAGTGAGAAGCAATCTCATGCATGACTTTCCACGCTTTGAATGGCCGACTGCGAAGTCCCATTGCTAGGAACTGAAGTCATTTGTGGCTCTTTTAGTCGTTCTTTTAAAGCCTCCTAACCATAGTTCTGGAGATTTTTAAAGGTCCTTTGTACCTAGCAATAATAGCAGTACAATGACATCAGTTCAAACAAATGTGCTATGCAATTGTGAAAAATAAATGTGAGAGTCTTCTTGTTAGGCCAGCCCAGGTTTTTTTTCGTTTTGCTGCTTGATATACAGCTGATTTTGCAACTATTCCGTGGTACAAAAAAAGCATGGTGCTCGGTAGATTTTCTTTTATTCTTTTTGAGGAGAAGCAAATATACAGAGTGCCCCAGCTATATTTAGCCAGAATTTAAAATTATGCCGACACGCGCAATCAGGACCAGACCAAACGCATGTTGGTGACCATTGCCTGGAGTTAGAGGAGTTTTTGTATTCTCAAATATTGGTTAATAATCTCTGTTTTATTAACGAACTTTTGAAGGAACAAAGATAGATAAAAAAATTCAATGAAAAGATGTAAATTGGTTTGCAAAACGTCCGATTAGACAGTTTCGAAATTTGTATTTGTTAATTATTAGCGTTTCTAACAAGTGCTGTTTTTATCAAGTACTTTATACTATGTTAAAAGCAAGCCAGTGTCTTATTCTAAGGTGATGCAACATATCAAACAAAACAGGACACATTACATCACGAATGCACCCACCAGTTCACGCTACATCTATCGGTAACACCGTTTGAGAACATCAAAAATAGGAATAAATTACGGGAAACAGTTCGAAAGTTATCAACACCTTCACTACTCACTAGAATACACGAATCTCACGACAAAGTGAGGGAAAATTATCTGTCTAGAAGGTCTGATCATGACCTTAAAATTCAAGAATACCGGACTAGAACGAATCTCTATGCTAATTCTTTTT
>NW_023608366.1:0-30867 GCF_013339725.1 Rhipicephalus microplus | reverse complement strand
AGCTGGCTTCCTGCCCAGCCACAGCAGCCAGGGCCTTGACAGCACCACTGTCACTGTGCCCCCAACGCAACCTGACCTGCACTAGAGCGGGCCTTTTTTAGTTGTGTATATATATTTTTCAATGTATACATTTTTTGTTGTACCAAATAAATAAAAAAAAAACAAAGAATAAATAGTCTGCAGACTGTCGGTGGTGCACTGTTCGGCTAGCTTATGCTGATTCGGAAGCACCATCACCATATTTTAGTTACAAAAAAATGCTCTAAACTATGAATACTCTCGATTACCATGTGGGGGACATATGTGGGGATTGCAAGTGGGGGACATACGCTTTCAACATTTACTTCCTAACGACTTTTTTCGATCTGCTGTACCAAATACCAGTACCAAATAAAGCACTCGCTATTGCAAAAGATAAATTGGTAAAAAATTAAACTACACTTCTAGTGTTAGCAAAGGGAATGAGGTATAAAAGATGAAATAGATCGAGTAACTGCTTTCAGTTCTCAGCATTCAATTTTCTGTTGCCCCAAGTATACAGGGCTGCAAAGCTACAAGAGCGGGTCATCGAGGCATATTGTTTAAATATTCCGGTAAGAAAAATTCCCTACTAATAATGGTTACATAATGGCAAGCCAATCAGTAGCCAATATTCGTCGTGCAGGAAACATCGGTGTAATAACGGCATTTGATGGGCTGCAATGTGGCCCTGGATTGGTCCAATGTCGGTCGCACATCCGTAGCCAATATTCGTCGTGCAGCAAACATCGGCGTAAAAATGGCATGTGATTGGCTGAAATATGGCCCAATGTTGGCCGAACATTGGCAGCTTTGTCGGCAATACGATGGGCCTTCGTCGGCCCAATGTTGGTTGCATACTGGCTAAAACATCGGCAAAACGTCGGTCCATCATTGGCTTGAACGTCGGCCCGACATTGGAAGAAGTTGCACTTCCGACGTCGGCCCGACGTCGGTGCCGATGTTAGCCGATGTTGGTCCAAGATTGGTCCAACGGCGGCGTGCTGCCTGGGTACGTTTTCTTCAATGATTTTTCGTTCGGTTAGTGAGACGCGGTATGGATGGCGGTGCAAAATAGATGTTCCGTCGGTCTGAATACGATGTGCTGTAGCGGTTGTCTGGCCCAGGGTGGATGAATGAACGTCAAAGGAGTTTGCATGCTTTTCCAACAAATGAAGCAGCTGCTGCTTCTGTGAGTCTGTCAAGTCTTTGATGATGGCTGCTGTAAAGGCCGTGGAAGCAGCATGATCTGCAGGATGGCCTTTAGAGGAGACAGGGGTAACAGGCACAACGCACACAGGCTGCAGATCGGCAACGCAGGCGACAGTAGTGCCCCGTGGCAGTAAACTTTTATCTTGTGTGGTGTTGGTAGCATCGAGGACAGTTGATGCATTGTTGGAGTGAGCCACACCTGAGGCGAGAGCTATGCCTTTATTAGGGCAACGCGGTGACGGAGTGACCAAAATGTCACCAGAGTTGACGTCGTTTGACGAAACTGTAACTAAGTGATGTTTGTTTGGTGGTAACTCGATGTCTACTGCATTGGTGGTAACTCGATGTCTACAGTGGCCTGTAGGTTTCGTCGTCGAGCAAGTGGTCCATGTCAGTAAGATGGACGACACGTTGTGCACAGCAAAACACCACAGAAGCAGAGGAAAGAAAGTCCCAGCCTAAAATGAGTTCATGGGAGCACGAGGATAGCACAGCAAATTCTTTATGATGAAGAATTTCGTCGATTAGTACACGGGCAGTACAGAGAGCAGAAGGGCAACTCATTGTTCTCTGGGCTGTAACCAGTGTCGTTCCATCATAAGGCGTCGTGACTTTTCGAAGATGGGCACACAAATCAGCACGAATGACAGAAAACGCAGCCCCAGTGTACACCAAAGCATCAACGTCCACTCCCTCAACTGTGACCGCAATCATATTGTAGGGGCGAGCTGGAGGAATTGGAGTCCTGTGTTGGAATGCAGTTTGTCCTCCAAAAACTGCATCGCTTAGTTTTCCGGATGCCGATCAAAAGTAAAGGAAGCAGGCTGAAGAGGAGATGATGAGCGACGGTATGGCGACGGTGAATGGCATCGGGTTGATCGGTGACTACTGCGCAGTTCACCAGATGCTGGCGGAGATGGAGACCGATACGGCGGTGACGAATAACGACGGCTCTGGTGCAAGGCTCCTGCGGTATAGTCCCGTTCGCGTATGTCATACCCTCGGGGCTCGTCTTGCTGGCGCTGGCGGCAAAAGCGTGCACTGTGACCACGATAGCCGCAATAATAGCACGTAGGCCGAGTAGATCGATGAGGAATGTAGCAGCTTGCGCTAACTGCACCTGGAGAGAGAGCAGTCAGAGGGACAGGTGACGGCTCAGGCGGTGGTGATGAAAAGCTCGTAGGAAAGCTTGTGGGAGGTGTGGCAGCAACCGACCCGTACGTTCGTGGCGGGGACGTCGAGCTGACGATACCTGGTGGTGCGGCGGTGGTGTGCGGGAACGATGGTAGAGTACGAGAGACAATGGGCTGCAGGTTCGCTATGTGGGTCACGGACGTGAGCTCTTACCTGATGACATCTCGCAATGACGTTGAAGAAGACTGAATGGGACACACTGAAGGTAGTGTGAATCCCATTGATTTGAATTCTTCGCTTATAATCGCCCTTATCGTGTCTCGCAGGTTTGGATCAGTCGTAATACGGGCTGCGTTACTGTCTGGTTGTAGGTGCATAGACTCAAGTTCTTCGATGCGCTGACAGGTTGTCGCAACGTAAGCAACGGTAGCCGGATTCTGGATTGCAATGGCATTGAATGCGACGGGTGCAATTCCCTTAAGAAGCTGGCGCACCTTGTCTGATTTTGTCATTGGTGTGTCAACCCGGCGGCAAAGTGAAAGAACATCCTCGATGTAGGATGTATACGACTTCCCGGTGTGCTGTTTCCGAGTCGCGAGAGCTTTCTTTGCGAGAGCCGAACGAACAGCCGGTGTGCCGAAGACATGACGAAGCTGATCTTTGAAGGCTGACCAGTCGGGGATGTCGATGAAGTGCTTGCGGAACCACGTCTTCGCGACACCCGTGAGATAGACTGACACGTGAGCGAATTTGTAGGTGTTATCCCACCGGTTAGCAGCGCCGACACGTTCGAAATCGTCCAGCCATTCCTCCACATCTTCCCCGCGCATACCAGCGAAGGGATGGGGCTCACGCTGGAGGCTGTTGATGACGTGAGAAGGCGCGGCACGCGGTGGTTGAGTGGGAACGGCTGCAGCACCGGCCACATCTTGGTGCGACATATTTTCGGACACCTGGCCCAAGCGGCGACCTGAACGTAGCTCCAGGGGGTAGAGTGGTTGAGAGGATGGCGGGGGATCTAGCAGCACGCTCCACCACGTATGAAGACTTGGTTTGGATTACCTTTTATTAGGCCCGAGGAACCAGCAGCCGACAGCTATGATGAATGAGCCAAGATGATGATGCTACGCGACAACGATGATGATGCATGAGCCACACAAGATAATGATGATAATGTGCCGGTGAAGAGGATGCGTATACTAAATGCCCACAGATGTAACATCTCTCAACGATTGTAGGTAGTAAACTAGATGAAAATGTTAAAATGATTTTCGTGGTTTCTGAGACGACTCTGCGTGAGATATTCATCGAGCAGTGAGGCAAAACAGATATTGGGATGGTGCCAAACTCTGTTATATTGCAAAGTTTCTCAAATTGTGTCGCTCAGTTAGTCTGAGCAGGAAATCACCACTTGGCATCTAAGTTACCTTGTAACCTGATCCAAAAACTTCGGTCAGTGACCTTGAGACAAGAAATGAAGAAATTGATCTTGTTTTTGTGTTTATTCGGAGTTTCACAGTAAAATAATAAAATTTGCGCACCCTCCTTTGAGGGAGACGATCAAGTAGTCGGGAAAATAAAGGTGCTACCTAAATAGTTTGGTTGTTTTGGCAGAAAAGGTGGCCGCTCACAATGGAGCCCTACTAGGGGACGCTGAAGTGCTTGTGTAGAACTGTAGATGCCAGCCGTAGATTGACACTATAACCAAATGTAACTGGCCAAGGTTGTGTAAATACGCAAGCTTGTTTCTCGAAGTCAAGAAATGGGAAAGAAATTAGAACACAGAAGATTAAAGGCCAGATATAATGTAGGATATAAAGACGAAGATCTAGGGAGAGAAATAGACAAGAAAAGACGACTGCCGAATACACCTGGATGGGTCAGCTCAGCGCACCGTCTACGTGAAGCCGGGGACATAAAGGTGTGTACCCTTTGTCGGGGGTCATTCAAGGTCCAGATGATGATGATGTTTAGAGTTTAATGGCGCAAGGCCGACTAAGGGCAAAGAGCGCCAAACAGAAGACACATTCAAGGTCCAATCACCCGTCGCCGACTAAACCCCCAGGCTCCCCTTTTCGCCGGACACGGCAAAGCCATGCACGGCTGGGCGTGGAAGGGAGTTGAACCCCTCCCCCCTTTAGCTCGAGTTCATGGTGTCTCTACACATCAAGCGCCTCCTTACGCAGACGCCCCTGCGGAGATATCATAATGTCATGGAAAAGTTACTATCAAAGAATAAATCCCACAATGTTCAAGAAAATTTTTGTATGCTTCACTATACCAGACTAAATATTTCATAAAGAGACATAAATTAGGTAACAGCGATGCACATACGTCGCGTAGGGGTTAATGTTGTATTACAGGAGCGATATTACAAGTCGCGCGTGGGTTTGAAAATTGTGGTAGCAACAGCCTCGCTTAGAAAAATTTTAAATAAATTCATTTGTGCATGTGTATATCTCTGAGGAGGTTCCTTGTAATGCATTTAAAATATCACTTTACTTGTTTCGGCCATCTAAAACTTTGGACCCTTACCATTGCAGCGATTGGTGAAATGTTAGTAACAAATTCAAAATTTTCGATTTTGTGTGTATATAGCATCAGAACTACCTATTACACTATGTGTCTGTGCTGTACCTTTTATTCTCGTTAGCTTTAACTTATAAAGCTGGTAACCTATCTTTGTGAATTTTCGAAAAAAAAGCTCAATTCACAATCTTATATTTATGCTTACAAGGCAAATGCGAGGCTGTCATATATCTTTCAGTCACGTAAGAAATGAACGTGGTAAGTGTGAACCGCAGCAGTTACCTAACGATTCCTACGTCGTTGGTATCGCGTCCGCTGCTAAGCACTGTCTCTCGGAATAGCAATAAAGACACCTGCAGGGTATCGAGCAGCCACCACACGTGAGGACTCATGAATTCATCACATGCGGTAAACTTTCTGCAAAATAATAGTTGCCCAGTTTGAAGCGATGCCTAAGAATAAACCGATGTCACAAAAATTAAACTTGCTGATTTTCGGTGATGTTTGGTATAAAAAAAGAGGATAAATAAAAAAGAAGCTACATCTGCAGCATTCAAATGAAATCGATGAAATCGACGAAGACGATGATGCGATCGTGCTTGTATTGTTGCTGTTGTTGTGCCTCAATCTTGCCTGCAGCTGCCTCTGAATCCCCCTGTATATTTTGGAAATAAATTTATTTGATTCATTCTCTCTCGCCAGTGTCGATTGGTGGAGGTGTGCGGTACAACACCATATAATGAAGGTCCGCTGTGGCTGACGTTTGTATTGTTCCACCATGGCAAACCAGGGACTCGCTACCGCTGAGGTGACTAAATTACCAACTGTTGTCCTTCCGCAGCTAAAAAATTCTTGCATGTTCGGTGGCACTGATGATGTCAACATTGAAGAATAGTGTTCGTTGTCCATACGTACATGTAAGAATTACCGCTGGGATGAAACTCTTGTGTTGGCCAACATTCTGGTACACTTGAAAGAAACACCAAAGATGTCGTTCGAGAACCACGAAGATGAAATCGGAAGCAGAGATGCATGCAAGGAAATTATGTGCGCCCTTTTCTGCAAGTCTGTTGGCAGAAAGGCAGCAACCAAGGAGTTGGCATCTCGTGCGCAAAAGTCGGCAGAGTCGTTTGTGACCTACTCTCTCAGGCAAAAGGGTGGTAAAAGACTGTGTGGTTTGTCCTTTTTGGGACTAATGGGGATGCCACAACCATTATACCTTTAAAGACTCACGGCACCAGGTCTAACAGTTAGTCTCCTCAAGAGACTAACATTTAGTCCTCACATTTAAAATTGGTGAGTAACCCTTAAACCCACAGCTCACCCCAGAGGACTAACATTTAGTCCTCACATTTCAACCTATAGAGCAACTGTTCATACCCACATTTACACCTTACCGGGCAACCGTTATACCGCACAGTTGCACCTTGCCGGACAAACGGTTGATCAACTCAAATACACTAATCGGACTAACTTTTCGTTCCCAATTCAATTCTTGCTCTTTGTTTATTTTCCGCCAGGCCTGGTACTTTTATCACCTGTTTTTCTGCGCAGTGAGCAACAAATTGCGCAGAGAAGAACACGCAAAAAAGTAGTTGGCCAAATATGTGTCACTGCTTTCGCAGTCACGGCAACAACGAAAAAAAAAGTGTGACATCAAAATCTTTCATTTTTATACATACACACGAAGTTTCTTCATTCTTTTAAGTGAATCATGGTGAAGTACACAAGTCAAGTTTTGTTGTCACATATTGTTTACTCCTTGTGGAGCTCCTTCGACGGAAGCGATAGATGGTAGGAGGCACTGCAGACGCCAGAGCACGCAGCCTTCTACCTGTTGTGTTCTCATGGCTCCACGTACAATATTATCGTAAAAATAGTAAGACATACGTGACAGAAGATGACTATGCACGCGTATGACACGTACGTGCACGTTAACATAAAACATGCGTGTAAAATATGACACACAACTTTAACTTGAACTTTAACACAGTTCTTCTGAAGCTGCTCTGGCGAAAGAGATAGATGACAGGCATCGCAGACGCCAGTGCACACAGTCTTCAGCACAGTGTGTGCCCACGCCTGCACAATAAGTATGTAAAATGGTGAGTCACACGTGACAGAGGATGAATACAAACGCAAATGAGAAATACGTGCAAGGTGAAATGATAACGTACATCACAAGGTTGGCATTAACTATTATCATACAAAATCTGCCACTCTATCATTCTTGCCGCGTTCGTCCCGGGAATGGAACCACTTTCCCGCTGAAATTGCGGGTATCACCGATAACCAACTGTTCCGTGCTGCCTTAGCCAATATTGTATATGCAGAAATATCTCATGTTTAATCTGTGTTTGTGTGACCACATTGTTGCGATAATACTAATTTGTTTTGTCTTTCCTTTTCCTTTTTATGTACACAACGTTTTTTGTAACCATGCTACCTCATGTTATGCCTTTGTTCTGTACCACTCCCCTCTGTAATGCCTCTGGCCCTGAGGGTATAATAAATAACGTACATGAGATATGACATGCTGATAATTTAACCGTGATGTCACACATCGTCGAAGACTCATTTCGATTCCCGCCGCGCAACAGCTTAGGAGCAGCGGCCGCAGCCGCAACTCCACGAATCACCGTGCCGCTAACAATTCAGCGAGTTATAAGCGAGCGGCATCGTTCAGCTCGAGCAAGTGAACGCGAGACCAACACGGCGCAGCACACGGAGTGTCTGCCGCCAGCGAACTTCGAACAGAAGAGGGAGCGTACGCTTGGCCGCCGCCACGAATAGCGCCGAGCTGGTTTGGAGGTAGCGCTGAAGAAATCGATGGTAATGCGGCTCTTTTCCGCAAACTCGAGCGAGTGCAGCGCGCAATAGCCAGTCCGCTGCCACGGCGAACGGACGGCGCCGAGCTGCTTGCGACCTAATGACGGGAAAGCCAACTGCAATGGCGACCAATTTTCAGTGAGTTCGGACGCTAGCGAAGGCCCCGCCAGCCCGTGCTGGTGCACTTACAGCACTCGACATCCCACAACCAAGCTCGTTACGAGAACCCCCAACGTGTTTTCGATGACTCCGAATACAGCGACAAGTTCTCAGCCCAATATCGTCAGCCCGGAGTTCATCGCAGCGAAGACAGGTGAGCACTAAATGAGCGAGCGTACGGGAGGCCTAAGGCAGTGGTGGTCAATTTCTAGGTGGTCGCAGAGCACAGGCGAAATTCAGATTCCTAAGCTGACCTTCACTGTGCATTTCGTGCGTACAATATACAACACGACCGAGCCCGTTGCCGGCAAGCGCGATCCGCATTGCACACGCAACAAGTAAAGTAGAATGAGGAATGATAACCTACTTGCGAAAGAATCCAGCACTGATTTCTGCCCTGAGTCGGACTGAAGTATATATTCGATAGGCCTGCTGTCTTCTGGTCCGCAATTTTGGCCTTCCCAACTCTTGCTGTAGTGTGTTGGTCATGGCTATCTTGAAGCCAGAGACATACAGCATGGCGTGGTGACGTGTCAAGACTTGCTCCATACTTCAAAAGTGCTGTGAAACGTAAAAGCAGCATTCCATGCTCATCCGAGTGCACACACACGCGCGACGTCGTAATTTCTAGGTCGTCGAATCCAGACGGCCATGCTCGAGCATTGCGAGCGGGACAACGCCAGCCGTCACCAGCAAAATACGGGGAACGACCGATTCAGCAGAGGAGGCGAAAGACGGCGTGTCACCTTGGCAACGCTTCTCGCACTGCCTGCCATCCCCGGGCGGTTCATTTCCTTGGAGCGTGTTTGTAGACTAAGTGGTTTGCGCGCGGCACGCTTCCCTCTGTGGTTGCTCTTCAACGGTCTATCTGTTCATCGCGTGCGCCTATTGGGCTCTGTTACTCCTTTTTCGGGCAAATTTGCCTTAGAGTGTATGTGCTCTGCCACTCACTCGAAGAACGTTTTGAAACATTGCTTGCCTTTGCTGGCCAATTCATCAGCCCTTCATCCCCTTCATCGCCTGTATATCAGTGGCACATACACACGAAAGGGTATTTACTACTGGTATACGAGTATGTGTCACGACGTACGCGACGGGATGCTGACATTATTCTTGTGTTAACCAGCGAGTCACACCATCATATATTTCTATAGAAGTTTTGCTTCACGCGATATTATCGGGGTAATCACGAGAGCACCCAGAGGAGAGCGGTTAGATATATGAAAAGATACGCAGCAAGCACAAAAAGTGCTTACAGTACGTAATTAAGCGTTTTCCTTTGAAAAATACGACATTCTTTTTGTCTTTTGTTGTCACATTGATTGTGTAAGAACGATGCTCCTATGACAAAATATATTTGGCGTGTTTTTTCAGAGCCATTTGTTGGTTACTATAGAAAAGAAACAGGCAAACTGCATAAGGCATTGCAGAGAGTAGTTGTAGAAAATCTTCCTTGACGATTAGCGTATGATATACAGTGAGGACGAAAAATTCATCCGACTGGCTATACTGAGTGAACCAGCCGTCTGTCCGCCAATGTGATACTGTGGGGACTAACGTTTTTCAGTCAAGGTGTCAATGGAGGGACGTACTCTTATTGACTAATATGTGGGATATAACGCCCCAAAACCACCATATTATTATGAGAGAAACCGTAGTGGAGGGCTCCTGGAAACTTAGGCGACCTGAGGTTCTTTATTTTGCACCCAAGTCTGAGAACACTGGCCTACAATGTTTTCTCCTCCATTGAAAATGCCGCCGCATCAGCCGGGATTCGATCCGTTGACCTGTGAGTCAGCAGCCGAAGACCTTGGCCACAAGACCACCGCGGCGGGGCAGGAGACTTACTGTAGCCTGCTGAAGTGTAAATACGAGGACTAACTTTTTTTGTTCAGTGGATTGCCCTGTTGGTCCCAACGGTTGCTGGACAAGGTGTACAGTGGAGGAATAAGCGTTACTGCCTTGACGTGATCAGTTGGGCTAACTAACCCGCAAGTCTTGAGACGAAATATTGGCTGTAACAGCATCATTCTTCTACAAAAAGACAAACCAAGACTCACTCAAGAGTTTTTGCCGTAAACTTAATGGTTTTTCACGTATGGGATGCTCTATTTTTCTGTACGTCCTGTAATAAGTACGAGACACGAGAATCGAGGGCTCAGGGAACACTCGGAGTGAAGTCAAAAAGCAGCAAACATTTTATCAGAACGGATTGAAACATAAAACGGTTGTCGGCAGAAAGTACTTCATTTATGACTGGTAAAATTCGCGAATCAGCTGATCTCACAGGTTGCTCTGCAGCATCACTGACAGCAGCCACAGTCGTCGGTAAGTACGTTTTGAACACGGCTAACTTCAGGCCTCCTGGCAGAGTCACTGACTAAGCTGAGCAGTTAACCGTCTATAGTCAACGGGTCTTCAAACGAGTGACACCATACATCGGGGAACCGGTGTGTTCTCCTCAGCGTCTAAAGTAAAAGCTTCGCCATGGCATTGAACATGGTGTTATTATATATATTTCACGAAGATCATACGTGAACGCATGCGTCCGAGAATGATGGGACAGTGATCGGTTTGCTGACTTAAAGCATCCCGTGTTCTTTTTCAGAACTTTGCAACAGTTCCTCGAAGACATCAACTCAAAGGTACATTTCTTAAATTCTAAAATAGACAGTGGCGCTGCAAGTTCAGAGTAAATCGTTACCATTGAATATAACGTCTGTGTTTCATAGAAGAATCATAAACTCTGTCACGACCACGTGGTCAATGAAACGTCCGCGGTACAAACAATAACGGGGCCCAGTGAGACGCTACAATTGCGACAAAGGTTATGTTCGCGACAAAAACATCACCTTGCGTTTTAAATGGTGTTTAGTTAAGCAACCAACCCGCGTACAGAATGCTACTGCTACATCTATGGAACTTTTTTCGTTAGCAACAGCATGCTGCGTGATGTGGCGGACACCAATGTGCTTGATAAAATATCCGATCACAAATTGGTGTACATAACCATTAATCGTAATGAAGTTCCAAAAGGCAAGAGGAAAGAATGCTAGTGTCTGTCTCCTCGCGCACAAAAGTTGTAGAAATACTGAACACATTAAACTTTCGTTTTCTTGATTCACTTTACTTTCGGAATGTAGTACTTGTACAGTTAACAACCTTTGGTGTTTCTTCAAAAACCTTGTGTTGCAGTGCGTAAATGATTTTGTGCCAGCGAAAGTGAAAATATGGAAAATTGTTAGCCCATTGAATACTAAGCCAGTTGTTCGTTTGGGGCAAAAGGCAAAGAGGATAAGGAAACAGCATCGTCAAAACCCCACTCTGTCGACCATAAATAAACTCAGCGACGTGCGCAAAGAATAAAAGACAGTATCAGGAAAGCAAAAGATCAGTACTATAACGTCACTTTAGAAAACTTCTTGCTGTCTTCCCCAGCGAAATTCTGACAGCATTTTGCCCCCCAAAAAGAGTCGTTTTCATAATACATGGGTAAATGGGGCTATCGTAACTAACAAAGAAACCATCGCGGAGTCATTTAAGACGTTTTTTGTTAAGTGTTTACTGACGAAGATGGGAGAAGACCATGCTAAAAAACGTTTCATGATATCGCACCAATAAGTGACCTTGCAATATTATAGGAAAGAATCTTGTCTCTGCTTCTTAACATAGATTCCAAAAAGACACCTGGTACCCATAGCATACCTAACGCATTCATTGTGAGGTATGCTGAATGATTATTGAAGTTTTTTCTACATCATTTTTCAGAAGTTATTGTCACAGCGTGTGCTTCCAGATGACAGAAAATTCGGAAAAATTATTCATATACCCAAATCACCTAACACTTCTCTCGTCTCCGCCTATAGCCAAATTTTTCTGTTTTGATCATGCGCGAAGGTGTTAGAACGTATTATATTCAAGCACCTCTCAGTTTTAAAAAATTTAATCAATGACCGACATCATGGCTTTCGAAAAGAATGCTCAACTGTCACACATCTGTTTGAAACCGTTCAGGACATTGTAGCTATTCTAGATAGGCAAGGCCAGATTGACATGATTTTACTAGACTTCGAAAAAGCGTTTGATCGCGTGTCGCATCTAAAACTTCTCGTTAAATTTAAACCTCTACTGAAAAATTATACATTAATTTCATGTATTGAGGCCTACCTTCCTTATGGAAATCAAAAAGTTTATATAGATAAAGTCTAGTGTGATTCACGACCGGTGAATACGGGAATTTCTCAGAGCTCAGTTCATGGACCACTTCTTTTTTTTAATTTTTATAGACGACATTGCCCTTGAGATCCCGGTTTCTATTAGGTTATTATTATTAGAAATGCTGATGATTGCATCCTTTATCAGAAAATACGTAGTGCAGACGATCAGGTTCTTTTAAACGCAGCATTAACAAAATTGTTTTCTTGGTGTGCAGTGTGGCAAATGAACATTAATGAAAAGAAAACGGTAGCTAGGAATGTTACACGCAAGCGGCTTCCTTTGAAACACTAATAATCCAATTATGGTCAAAAACTACTGTTTGTTAAAACTTATAAATATTTAGGGGTTTTATTAGGTGCAGTTTTAAGTGGAATGAGCATGTTGCCTACATTAAAACGAAAGCTTTAAAGAAACTAGCATTTCTAAGACGTTCTTTGCGCAAATCTACGTAAAAGTTGAAATTTTCGTCTAAATATTTTATCTATTCAATACTCGAATACTCATCTGTGGTTTGGGACCCCTAGCCAAGTAAACATTAAAACACTTGAACTGATTCAAAGAAAAGCAATCTGATTTATATATAATCGCTGCAGTGCTCTTACGTCTCATAGTGAACTGTTAGAAAAAGCTGACCTGGATACATTGCAGGCAAGACGATAACACGATCGATTGATGTACATGTTTCTACTTTACCACGACAAGCTACGCATAGACAACACGCGTACATAAAAGCGGTTCACCACCAATCAACTCGTTCCGAGTATCAAAAAAAAAACTGAAGGAGTATTCCTGTAAAAAAAAAAACCTCTAGAAACTCAATTTTTCCGCGCACTGCCAGTAATTGGAAAGCTCTGTCTGCCGATCTGGTGAACTGCGAAACCGTTCAGTCGTTCATGTGAAAACCTAAACACAAGCAACCCACTTGGCTTTGATCTTTCTTTGTGCTTCCCCCTCTATTATTGCACCATGCATCTTAAACAGGCTTTCATTTATGTTCCACTCTCTAGCAATGTTTTTGATTGATATGTGGGGTTTAACGTCCCAAAACAACCATATGATTATGAGAGACGCCGCAGTGGAGAGCTTCGGAAATTTTGACCACCTGGGGGTTCTTTAACGTGCACCTAAATCTGAGCACACGGGCCTACAACATTTCCGCCTCCTTCAGAAATGCAGCCGCCGCAGCCGGGATTTGATCCCGCGACCTGCGGGATCAAATCAGCAGCTGAGTACTTTAGCCACTAGACCACCGCGGCGGGGCTATCACATTTTTTATATCAATGTGTTGTAGTTTGAGATGTTGCCCATTTTTTGAGCCGTTATATGATGTTTTGTTGTGTATGAACACATGTCTGTCGACATTGTTTTCCTTTTTATGTTTTTTTGGTAAGTGTACGTCTAAACCACTACAATTGTGTAAGTACTGGCGTTTTACTTTGATGAACTAGTTCTTGATGGTGTAGGTCTGCGTGAAATGTTTCCTTGTCGGTTGTATTTTCATATTTGTTTCCTTTTTGTATCACCCACCCCTGCCTAAGGCCTCACACATGAGGCTGGCAGTACTTCTGAAATGAAGAAAGCACTACTCACGTTAAAAACAGTAGCGCTAACGTCTATCAAGACCATTGTACCCACACCTTCCAAGTACACGCACTTTTTTTAATAAACACTGACACAGGCGTAAGTATCCCTTCTTCTGAGACCATAGGCATCAACAAGAACTTGCACATTGTTATGAAAGAAAAACACAGGCTAAGGTAGCTCCTTTTCTAGACCCAATAGCATTAGAAAATTTTGCACATTGCTATGGAACACTGTCTTGATAGAGGCGTGCGAAAAAGCTAAGTGGTCACCATGCAGGGGCGATGAAGAAAAAACCGAAATGTGTGTGCGGGTACGCGTTCCACCGTGGGCCTGGCAGTGGTCGCGACAGCACAGCGGTCAAGAACAGACGGTTCTCTGCTGGTCGTCTGGTCCGGTGAACTAAGCGACGTCCTCAAGGCGTCACCGTTCTTGTACACCGGCTGTGGACTGGCCCAGAAAGCAGGCTAGGTACAGGGGTTCACCTGGCGTTCCTGACTGCTGCAGGGCAAGAGCGACGAGCAAGGCCTGCAATTCAGCTGGGCAGCTGGCCCAGGGATATGGGGAAATGCCCTTGTCTTTGCCGTCATTCACCGCGATCGAGTGTGTTTCGTGAGTGGTGGACGACTGCTGCTGAGGTTGTTCAGAGTCGCTAAGACAACCCCGTACGAGGCCGGGATGAACGCGGCGGCCAAGCTACTGAGCTACTGCGACAAAGATGTGTGCCTTGGCGAGGGCTCGCACACGTTAGCGACGTCAACCAACAAGACGGAACATCGTCTCCGAGCGGCAGGAACCGATGCCCCTCAACGGCCTCCAACTCGTCGAGAACCTCATGAAATCATAAAACAATTAGCGCAGCTAAGTCTTCATATATTATAGTACCTCGCACATTGATCACTATTCATTATATTTTTATGCAATGTATGTTTGTGTGTACGCGTGCACTCGTGGCTCGACTCAGTTCCTTGGTGAGTGGTCCTCGGCAAAATCCCTGATGTTACATCAAAATCTGTTGAGCCTCCCAGGGTACTGCTTGTAAAGACATTGAAGGAAATTGTCGTTTCTCGAGTGCATCTTCAAAACAGTCGGTCTGACCATCGAAGCTGGTAAAGTAACCGCTCTTTGGTTACAACTAGGGTTTTCAGGTGCAGAACTGCATAAGTGGGTTGAAGCAGAACAGGCGAGGCAGAGGAATGAACCTTTTGCTTAGCGAAAGGTGAGCGAGGAAGTAGATGAGAGAGCGATGTCTATCCTCGAGTTGAAGCTAAAGTTTCTAAAAGAAGCTATGAAGGTAGATGAAACAGCCAACTTTAATTCTGTTGCTCCACCGGATAGGCATACTGTGGCTCCGCCAGAAAAGGGCATTAACTGTGAACATGTGTATAAGTGGCGATGCGTTGGAAGTAGTTGACCGAATGACTGCCACAAATGCTCTAGATTATGAGAAAGTCACGAGAACCTTGTTGCAGAGGTTTCAATTCACTGCGCACGGATACCAAGAGAAATTTCGTAAGGCATGAGCGGATGACGGGAAAATTGGCATACAGTTAGCTGCAAGATCCTCCAGGTATTGGACCATTGTATTGATGTGGCTAATGTGCCTAAGACGTGCGATGGCCTTCGAGACGACATGCTGGCCTAACAGTTTTTTCGCCGTCGTCAACCAATGCTCACAATATTTTAAAAAGAATGCGAGTGCAAGTCACTCCAACAGCTAGCCGATGCTACTGATCGCTTCATGGAAGCACAAAGCGTATCAAACTTCGGAAAAAAATGCGACGACTCAAGAAATTTCAAGAATATTTACAATGCTTCAAAAAACCACTTCCAAAATGTATGCTTTGCAAGAGTAAGGAGCATCAAGCACTTGAATGTCGCACTTCTGCTAAAGAGGCGATAAATTGTAAGGTTTGTGGAAAACTTTCTCGCAAAAGTGATGAGTGCTGGAGCATGAAAGCGCAGAAAAAAAGGTTCTGCGTGTATTGTTAACGGGAACCATCCCAGTTGTTCTTTGAGTGGACATACTGGAGGCAAGAAAACAGGAAAGAAACGTAACCATCGTAAAGAATCTACGGAGGAAATGAACCCCTATTTATTGTGCAGGGAATGCTAGTAGTTGAAGGCGAAGTTCCGGGCAAACAAAACAATAGCACTTTGAGACAAAGGCAGTAGCACTGCAATTATGCGGAATGATCTGGTGCCGATTGAACAGTGGACGGGGAAGAGTAGCATAATTTTGCTGATTGATGTTTCGGCTATCGAAGTACCAGAAGGCGAAATAATTGTGAGCACTCCATACTTCACAGGTGATATGACAGCCCTCTGCATAAACAATCCTCCATAATATTCGTTGCTTGGTAACCTGCCAGGTAACAGAGGTACTCACTACTCGGATCATCAATGAAAGCCTGTTTCACCTGACCAGAGGTCGAAGGTGATGCAATATTGGGTTGTAGAAGGTATCGAAAATCCCCAATACGTTCCTGCTACAGTGAAACCACACGAAGACAAATTGACCAAGGGACAAGTTTTACAGCGAAACTCATGGGAAAATGGGGTTATCTACTAGACACCAGGTTTCTTCGAATAACCCCCAATCATGCCATGGCGAATGAGCTCATCGAAAATTTATAGGATGCTCAAAACAATTTTGAAGATGATGTGCCAGAAAAAACCACGATCCTGAGACAGGTATTTCACCTTTCTCAGGTATTTCGCCTAAAGGAAGGTGCCACATACGAGCTTATGAGCGTATGTGCCGTATGAGCGTGTTGCGGTTTAATTAGTTTGTTCGTTCTCACCGAAGTCGGACCGTGTCCACCACTACATTTGAACTCTTATTGACTTTGCCACGCGATATGCAGATGCAATTTCAAACCCCCAATCGACACTGTACATGTCGCAGAAGGATTGAGATTTTTCCTCGAGTCGGGTTACCGAAGGAAATCATGAGGGACCAAGAGACAAGTTTTATAGCAAAACTCATAGGAACATTGGGCCGTCTTCTAGACACCAAGTTTTTTCGAATGTTCCCTACCATGCCATGGCGGATGGGCTCATCGAAAAGTTTAAGAACGCTCAAAACAATTTTGCAGATGATGTGCCAGGAAAAACTACGATCCTGAGACTGCTTTTTCGCCCCGCTCCTATTAGCTTACAGGGAGGTGCCACATGAGAGCTTGGGCTTCTCGCCTTCTCAGCTCATTTACAGCAGTCATGTGCGAGGAGCTTTGATGGTATTGAAAGAGCTGTGGAGCAATGATGGCATTGACGGTCAAATTCTTACTACATACACCATCTTGGTGAACCTTTCAAACCACCTTGAATAGACATGCAAGCTGGCGCATGATGAGTTAGATAATGCACACCCAAAAAAAAAAGGCTTCCTATTATCGCAAGAGCCATCCGCGAAAACTGAACGTGGAGGATAAAGTACTACTGCTTTTTGCGACAGATTCCAGCAAGCTGCTCATACAATGAAAAGGTCCTTTTGAAGTCGTCAACGAAAGAATGAAGTCAACTACGTTCTCACAATAATTGGAAAGAGAAAAAAAATCCTTCATCGATATGCTTAAGAAATACGAGGAATGCCAACGTTTATCAGTGCAACAAGTATCTCCTATAACCGAAGTTCGCCAATTCCCCCTACAAGTGAATGAGGAGAACCCAAGTGAAGAAACCTCACACGAGATCCCTTCCTCTTGCTAACTCCGTACAGACTGTGATTATTGTTCATTAATTGGGCAATCTCAGTGTTAACCAGCGTTCTTACGTGTTGTATTTATTCGTGGAATTCGAAATCATCTTCTCTGACTTTCCAGACAAGACTGACTAAGCAGATTGCACGCTATGGTTGATAACGCACAAGCCTATACACGTGCCGCAATATTTATTTCTCTAGTTCTAAGGGAAAGTCTAAAGGAAGAAGTGCAAGAAACGCTCAAATTGGGCCTAAATGAAAGATTGCATCCCCATACCATGCTTCTATCGTAATTGTTTAGAAACCTGACAGCACGATTAGTTTATGCGTTGAATTCAGAGAGCTCATTACAAACTTGATTGTTGACGGTGAGCCAATACCACGCATAGACGTTGTTCTTGGCCTTGTTGGTAAATGATTTTTTTGCAGTTTCACTTCACCAAAGGCTATTGCCAAGTGCACATGGCAACCGGCAGCAAGTAAAAATCAGCATTTCCTGGTACCTCTGGACTATACCACTATGTATGTATGCCCTTTAGCATAAAGACAGGATCCGGCTGTTTTCGCACGCCTCATGTTAGCTGTGCTTTGAGAGTTGGAAAATGTTTACCATTACTTTGATGATGTAGTCATCACGCTAAGCACGTGCCATAAACTTTTGTTCACCTTGTGGGTTGTATTTGACCAAATAGGACGCGACAGTTTAACCACCAAGCCTTGTAACTGTGAAAAAAGAAAACAGGCCATCTGTTTCTTTGGTCATTGAATGGGAGACGGTGAAGTTGAACCTTTTCTGAAAACATTTCACAAGATTCTCGAAAGTACAAGACCAAGGACGAAGAAACCACTACAACCTTTTCACGGTCTAATGGGCTCCTACAGGTACTTTTTTTGGAAAAGACAGAGCAACACTATTCTGTGGAGACCGTCTCAAGAAGATGCTTTCGAAACTTTCATTTTACAAGCGCCCAACAAGACACAAGACTTTGTCCTCCGGAACGACGCCTCGACTTCTAGACTCTGTGCCGTACTGCTCGAGGTAGGAGAGGATCAGGTCTCGCATTATGTTGCGTACGCTAGCCGAAATTTGTTGCCTCGGGAAACCCGCTATTTGACAAGTGCACGGAATGTCTGGCACGTGTGTAGGCAGTCCGAAGTTCCACTTGTACTTGCATGGCAAGCAATGTGGTATACAATCCAACCATCAACATTTGTCGTATCTGCAATCTATTAAACATCTGAACAACAGCGTTTTATGCTGGAAGCTATTCTTTCAATATCACTCAATTTCAGTATCATACTTTAAAGCATCAACATTTGTCGTATCTGCAATCTATTAAACATCTGAACAACAGCGTTTTATGCTGGAACCTATTCTTTCAATATCACTCAATTTCAGTATCATACTTTAAAGCATCAACATTTGTCGTATCTGCAATCTATTAAACATCTGAACAACAGCGTTTTATGCTGGAACCTATTCTTTCAATATCACTCAATTTCAGTATCATACTTTAAAGGGTCGGATAAAGTTGGAGCTGAATACCTGAGCTGCGTTTAATGAGAACGTATTTCAACATGGTGTGTGCATTCCTACAGGTTTGTGGACATGATACTGAATATTCAGTGAGTGATGAGAACTTCGTGACATTTTTCCTGCTTCTTCTTCATCTCATAAAATTTATGAACACCTTTCTTAAACGGGAGGTCGTCATAAAACAAGCATGATACAGGCGTGAAAAAAATGAGCGGTCGCCATGCGAGGGCGATGAAAAAACCAAAATGTGTGCATGGGTGACGCGTGCGACGGTGCGCGTGCCAGTGGTCGAAACAGCGCAACAGTAAAAGACAAACGGTTGTCGGCTGGACGTCCGGTCTGGGGATCTAAGCGATGTCCTCCAGGCGCTACAGTTCCTGTATTTTGGCTGCAGGCTGGCCCAAGGATCAGGCAAGGTGCACATGTCTAGCTGGCGTTCCTGACTGCTGCAGGGCAACCACGACCAGCTGGGCATGCATTCTGGCTTGGCAGCTGGTCGAGGCATCTGGCGAGGTGCCCTTGTCTTCGCTGTCGTTCACGGTGATCGAGCGTGTCAGTGGTGAACTACTGCTGCTGAGGCTGTTCAGAGTCGCTGAGACGACCCAGGCCTGGCGGAGAAGAACGTTGAGGCTTAGCTACCGAGCTGCTGCAACTGAGATCTCGGCCTTGGCCAATGCTTGCACGTGTTAGCGGCGTCAATTAGTCAGACGAGACATCAACTCCGAGCGGCGGGCATCAACGTCCTTCAACGGTTTCAAACATGACGAGAACCTTCTGATTTCAAATGAAAATTAGCACAGGTAGGACTGCATATATGGGAATACCTCCTTCTCCATTGATCATTATCAGATATTATTTCTATGTACTACAGGTTTGTGTATGTGCACTCGTGGCTCGACTCCGTTCCTAAGTGAGTGGTCCTAGGCTTAAACCCTGATGTTACCTCACAACCACAAACACTGGTGGAGGTACCTTTTTTTGTAGCGTCACAAGCCATCTCACCACTACCGCACATGCTGTATGGTGTTGGGAGAGTGAGTGTTGACATGGCCTTCGAGGCTGACACTTTCTAGTGGCTGGAGATTGAATCCCGTTGGACCCAAAAAAAGTTTCGTGTGGTCAAGAGCTGTACTCCAGTAAGTGAAAGACGTCTGGAGATTCGTTTCACTTTATTCCTAGTTCATATGGTTCATTAAAGACTATGCAATAACCAATACATTACGCGCTCATCTTCTGAAGAAAGACGTGCTTTCATGTTAAGCTCCGTGCAGAGTGCAGCTGTTTCTCACCTCACCACACTTTCAACGACGCCACCTATAATGAACCACTTTGACTCATCCACCCCGACACAGGTCCCAACTGGTGCTAATGGTCACGGGATCGGAGCCGTGCTTGCACAGCGCCAACTGGGACACGACAACAATATTGTCTACCCTAGCCACCTTCTTACAGTTTCCGTGTTCAACTATTTCATTTTAGAGGGTGAATGCCTCACTCCTCTCAAGGATGTCTCGAAGTTCCATCTAGAACTTTTATAACATGCATTCCTTGGTACTAACGGATCATCATGCGCTATGTTAGCTTTCATCACTAAAAAAACTTACTGACTGATTTTTTCGCTCGGCTTTGCGACTGCAAGAGCATACATACAGAAAAACTAACCAGTCAGGACCCTAATATCACAACACGGACCTATTATCCTTCTATGCGGTTGAGGAAGCGAGCAGAATGAATAGTGTCTGCTGTTTTCCAACAGCCCCACACCAGTGAGAAACAACGCCCCTATGCAGCCTTGCGTACATCCATAAAAACCTCGAATCATCTTTCTACAGGTCGCATGAGTTGATCGCCGTCCTCTGTTGCGTGGTATACTACCACAACTCTCAAATCAGAAAAATTTTTAGCGTACTTTTGGTATCTATCTATCTATCTATCTATCTATCTATCTATCTATTTATCTATCTATCTATCTATCTATTTATCTACCTAGCCGTCTACGTCCTGGTGCTTTCGTGATAACCCCCTTATCTTGGCAGAAACCAAGGTTTAGTATGCGAAGGTAAGATAGTTTGATAATATGACGCGCTAGTCAAGATATCAATTTTGTCATGATTGAGTCGCGTACGTCGTGAAACACTTTCCGAGAGACAGTGGCACATACCATTGGATACGCGGTTATGTGCCACAAGTGATTAACACTTGAAGTCTGCCCGCAATGCCAATACGCCAAGCGAGTAGTTTTAACATGAACGTTTGAAAAAAGCTGACATCGGCTGCGTTGACCCGACGAATGCAAAATAGAAATGCTAGGGTCCCGGCAGGAATCAAATGCCGATTTGCGGCGGGGCAATGAAGCATTCTACCCCGAAATCACGCCAGGTCTCGAAAGAACTTTTGATATGTGGGGTTTAACGTCCCAAAACCACTATAATATTATGAGAGACGCCGTAGTGGAGGGCTCCGGAAATTTCGACCACCTGGGGTTCTTTAACGTGCACTCAAATCTGAGCACACGGGCCTACAACATGTCCGCCTCCATCGGAAATGCAGCCGCCGCCGCCGGGAATTGAACCCGCGACCTGCGGGTCAGCAGCTGAGTGCCTTAGCCACTAGACCACCACGGCGGGGTCGGAAGTACTTTTCAAATACACCCTAATGTTCGTAAAACGTCTATTTTAGTTGCAGTGCGGGCTATTAAATTTTATAAACGTTAGATGTGTTATCCCATAATACATCATGCACGTCGGCTAGACGTCAGTTGTAGTTAGGTGTCATACGCTTAAGTTGTTTTATGTAGCAGTGCTCAAGGCAAGCACCAGCGCTTCATATCAGCTGATTCCTTCTAGTATTTCCAATACTCTTGTTCCTGTTAGCTTTATTGCGGAAGTGCAAACAACTGGTTATATAAACATCTATGAGTACTCAACTTATGCCTCTGCCTGCAACATTTGCACACGAGTTTATCGCCATTTCATAACGTGAAACTCCGTAAAATGCTAACACCATAGTCACCTTTCTACGCATGCTTCGTAGTAGGTCGATTTACCAGGTACGCAGGATCTGTCGAAGTTTTATTCGACCACACCAGTTTCCGCTTGGCATTCTAGAACGTTGCCACTCTGCTGTTCACAAGTTTCATGTCATTCACACTGCCGGTCGCCTAGGTGTGTCGCATACTAGGCCAATATCTGTCGACGCTTTTCTTGGCCAAGGCAATCCCACTCCGTCAGAAGATGTATTGTGACGTGTGAAACATGCAAGTGCTGGAAAACACCATCGACACTTCCCGCCAGGTGCATCAACCACGCAACTTTTCATAATAACTGTTCTTTCGCGTATGCTTAGACCAACTTTGCCATTGTCCTTTGTTTTCCTGAGGCAATAGCTGAATAGCTACTGCTGCGCAGTACACTACACGCTACGCCATCACATGAGCTCTTTCAACAAGCTGCCCCACAGATGTCCCCGACTGTTTTCCGTGGAACGTGACTTCAGCCTACAGGACGCCACCTGCTTGTTGGCCGTGGCCGCACATTTCCATAGGGGGTCACATCTAATATGCAGCGCCCCTGTGATTCCACGCGCAAGCTCACTGCGTCTTACCATGCGCAGACAAATGGACTCACAAAGCGTCCCAGTCGAACACGTACTAATGTCTTTGCCAAGTATTTTACTCCGACCACTCTCACTAGGACGTTCCTTTCCCGTACGTCACATTTGCGTACAATAATTCGCGCTATGACCCTATAGTGGTTGCTCTCCCCTTTTTTTTCAGGCTTTCGGCCAAGAACATTGCCTCTATATGCAGTCATTTCATTTCGCGTAAGAACGACCAGCGAACAAACCCTTAAAGATAACACTCGGGATGCCCATGCACGCGAGACCACCCGCACTCGCTTTGTGTGCTTTCCAGAGAACCAATGCCATTTCTAAAATCAACGACACTGAGGCGTGCACTTTTCAGCCTTGATGGGTCTCCCATTTATCAAGTCCGCTTGTCGGCAAAAATGCTTTCTAAATGCTCAGGCTCATACCAATCACTTCTTGCGGTGTCTCCTATGACATACAAAATCACTCATGTCATATAGTCGCTTTCATCAGCCCCAGAAGTGCACGATATCTTACATAATGTACGCTTGACGTCCTGCCGCTCTCCATGTGGTGGTTGCATATAGATGCAGTGAGGCTTTTTTTTTCTATTACCAAGGACCATGAAACTTGTATATTGCCAATCTCTAGGACAATGCACGAGTGTGCCTGACGAGGCGGACGAAGAGCTGCCGCGTTCGCGTTCTGAGCTCAACTGGTCAAAATTGTAACTGCTGTTTCGAGTATATGCATATCCTACAACCTAATTGGAACTGCCGTACCATCGTTGACGTAATCGTAAGTACATACTGTAAAGAGGGCTGGGCAGTACCATGATACAAGTGCATCGCCACTGTATTTCGGAGGTACTTTTAGGTATTTTTATTTGTGCATTGGGAGACACTGGAAAAATGTATTTCTAAATATGCCCAAGATATTAAGAGTCCTTAGGAAAGAGAGAGCGTTATGCATTCGGCCCTCTATAAGGATGCGGCCAGCAGTTACAATGGCTCCCTTTCCCCTTACTGGGTTCTGTGAGTTGCTCCTCTGGATTCATTCAATTTCACTCCCTGTAGTGAAATACGTTTACAACAAATCGATTATATCACAATAATATACAGTACGATGGTAACTCTTTACTCTTCTCTGTCGAAAATAACCTGAGGCTTGTTTACAAAGAAGGATTTAGGGTTTTTTGTGCCAAGACCAGCACAGGCAAGCCGGCGGTCGATGAGATAGGTTGGGTGGTGATGGTTCTCTCTTAGGCACAGACTTACCCATGCAATAAAGCATGCGATGCCAGATACTGCGAAATTGTGGAAGAAGTGTTGTCGACCTCTGCCAACGAGTGTCACTGCCTGTGAAGGCCAGCGCATTGAGCCTATGCAACTCCTGATTATTTTGAAATCGTGAAAACGTAGTTTTGACTGTCATGCTCCCCCACTACCGAAGCGCACTTCACCTGCTTTGCCTCCCTAAGATTCCGGCTCCCAGCGTGAGTATTTTTGACAAATTTATTCAAAAATGACCGTTTTGGTCTAGGTGAAAAATCTTTACTGTAGTATCTGAAGAGGCGCTTGTCTCAGCTGGTTGTGTTTCCCCCTTTTTTTAAGACGGAGACAGGAGTGACCAGGGAAACTTATACCTCCTCATTTCCAAGGAACGTGGTTTTAGGGAGTGAGTGTTTGAATTTCGCAGTTTGACCTGTTATTCGTCATTGGATTTGCGAAAATATGGTTAAACGAATGGACAAGAGAAACGTCATCTGTCTGGTGCGTCACTAAAAAGGCAGATGGTTAAGGGTTCATAGATTCAAACGAACTCCGGCTTTTCAGCGTTCAGAATAGAACCATGGGTAGGTGGAACGTATACCGTAACAAAATAATTTGAGAAGTGATAGCGCCGCGTTGCAGACCTATCCGACTATTAGGGCGGCAGTTATTTTCTGGAACATGAATTTGTGCTCGTCTACAGTGGTAGACAGATTTTTCTCCAGTTCTGAGTTTCTTTGTTGAGGTCGCACCGATCCTGTTTAGAAGACATCATACTTGACTAGCTTCTGTTGCTTAAGTGGGGCTACCACCACCGGTCTCGTCAAAACAGTCGGTATGTGCAAATGAATGAACACTTTTTGTAACTGGGTTTTCGTTCCCTTCTGATTCCGGTAATTTGCAAAAGAATTGACATTTGGGCAAGCTGAAATTTCTTAGGTGCCCTTAAAATGGGCCGAGAAAAAAGTATTTGTGTGCTTACTTTTCATTATTTGCGTGATTCAGTGATTTCCTTGAGCTATGCTCTATCAAACATTGCCCACTTTGTTGTCACTTAGTGAGTCGATATCAATATCAAATACTTGTTACCCTTGCCGGTAAAGTGAGTAGCTGTTGTTACAACTGATAGATGAGAAATAATATTAGCGATGCTATACTTCATCGTGCACCTTGTATTTTCTTAACGCCATTAAGAACATTTTATGAGATGATTAGGTGAACCGCAAGTTTTATTACGCTATGACTGCAACTGCAACAATGTACTGAATATAGGTCTTTGTAGAATCTGAGCTTCTACAAAATAAAATGAAGTTCTTGTATTGCTATTGCTCCATTTGTATTTCGCAATAAGATTTTGTCCTTTTGCGCAAATACATTTAATTTATCCCGTTATGTCGAAGGGAAACTAATCACAATGCGTGTTTTAGGCTTTCGACCCCTCCATTTCAATATCAGTGCTCTGGAGTACGTTTTGAGGGCATTTCTGCTTCGCCCTAAAACATTTTCTTTCGAGCGTTCTTGCATTGGCAAATGTCCTCAATTTTAAAATCGCCCTATATGGTGAATTTGCGTTTTATATTTTATTTTATCAATGTTTACAAAGCATAAAGCTCTACTTGATGTGACGCATCACGATGCCTCAGCTTCACTTGGAGAGTTTGGGAAATTCTGAGGAATAATTGAATGAAAATTTTAGCTTGTTTTAATTTATAATAAAGTACAATTTAAGAGAACGTGGGAGGGGAGAGGAATGAGAAAAATTGCCGCCCGCATCTTGAGGTGACACGTGTAAAGAAATTGGCAGGTCCCACGTATAGCGTAAATTACTTGATACGCGAAGCACGTAAGATTAAGGTTGATATTTCACTTTAAAATCAGCAGAAACTTACAACTTACAATTACAACTTACTTACAACTTACAACTTACAATTACAACTTACAACTTACTTACTTACTTACTTACAATTATGTCTGGAATTGTCATTTACCATCAATGCCCATTCACGTCACGTGATACCAACTGTGGTTAACGTGGAGCTAGCGAAACGGCCTCGAGCGCATCATGAGCGTGGCATGTAGTAATGTTGTTACGTTGCACGCATCTGATGATTATCCTGTTACATATCTTCGTCATCCATTCATGCCCTGTAATACCAAGTTTGGTTTGTGAAGCTAGCTAAATGGCGGCGAGCGCATCTTGAAGGGCCCATTATACTTCGACGAAACGTTGACGCGTGCGCACACTGGGCGCGGCGATGCTACGCTAGAAAAACACGAGCACTCTAAGGTCTGACGCCCGGCATGATTAGCGTGACCAGCTTTCGTCGGCGCGGCCCGAACGCAACTGGAGCGAAATGTGACATGTTGCTTTTCGCGCTGACGAAGTTCTCCAGACAGCACTGCATCTGCCTCTCTTCGTAAGAGAGGGACGCCGGGCGAACTCAAACGCGCATGCGTCAAAACAACGCAGCGCGGCGCACGCCTGCGAGTATATGGCAGGCAGACCGGCGCTTAGCGTACAATCGCCGGCGTGACGCGACGCAGCGGACGCCGGCGCGCACGCGCACTGGGTCACGTCGAAGTGTATTGGCGCCTTGGGTGTGGCAAAAGGAAGCAGATGTACTAATATTGTAGGTTGATTGTTGAAATTATGTTAGGTGACATATGGCAAAAACTGGGTTCGTGAAATGTGATAACCACTTAGGTTTTCGCTTGTTTTGCAGCGTTATTAGAGTCTTGTACCACTTGGTGCGCTCGAGAGAGCGCTGGTCTTTCGGTGTTGACGACACCGAGGTTCTAAGGTCGACCTCTATTGCGTTGTCAGAGTCGCTCGAGGACCAAGAGTCAGGCCCTGAGACGTGCATCTCGGGCTTTGTTGTGCGACTGAGTCACGGGTCCTGCGCAACCGAAGCAGGTAGGGCCGCTTTGGATGTTGATGCGGGAGCAGCACTGGCTGCTACCATCAAAGGGCAGGTGGAGCTACTACGGGATCATCAGCCATGATCCCCGTAGGCCCTGAGGTCGTTGTGGAGTTGCTCCCTGCTACACCGTGCTGGCAGGACTTTTATGTTATGGGTAAGAGTCCAAGCCTCTTCCTCGCTTCAAAGGAAGTTTTTTTTTTACTATTAGAACAACCATTTTTTTTCTTTTTTCTTCAGCAGGGTCCCGATCTGGATTTCGCCGGATGATGGCCTTTGCAGTTCACGCAGTGGGGAGATTCCTGACATTTCTCTGACTTATGGTCAATGGCGCTGCAGTTGGCAGAGGTTTCTTTACTTCTGCAAGATTGTCAAGCATGTCCGAACCCCTGGCACATAAAGCAGCGCCTTGGATTTTGTCTGAATGGTCTAACATTTATTTTGAGGTATTCTACTTAGAGGGAGCTAGAAAGTGTGTCTGCCAAAAGTTAGGACTGTGTTTTGTCGGGAGTTGTTCCTTTTTTCGTCTGATTGTTATTCGTTGGACCTTTACTACATTTTGATCCTGGAAACCTTGGAAGAGCTGCTCGTCGCTCAGGTTAACGAAATTACTTGCAAAATAACACCCCAACCTTCGTTTAATCATCGGTGAGCTGTGATTGTGATATTCATGTTTCTAAAACTGTCAGTGTCATATAGTTTTGTTACTTATTCTTTCCTTTTAATTTCTAACCGGGGGTCCCTGGTGTTCATTTTGATGCTTTGTATTCCTTTCCTATTGCTTCGGTTAGGGGTTTCGCCCCCAAGAAGGGGGACAGTTTACGCAGAGTTGTACTTGTTTCGCTATGCAAAACGTGAAAAAGGAAAAGTTGTTAAGTCGGTTTGGAGATTAGTATTTATTGGAACTTCGGTGCCACCTCTTTTTAATGGTTGATCAGGTTGTTGAGGAAGAGCTTCCGCCATTGTATATTTGGAAAGTTCGGAAACAGCGCCGACCGCCCACCACGGAACCACACAAGGGGCGCGGCAGCTTCATAAAAGATTCTTCACGATGCCAGTCGTACGCCTTTATATTGCTATAACCTAATATGCTATACCAAGGATGGATGACAACACACGGTTAACCTTTGCCGCCACAAAAAATAGAAGGTCCTAGAAGAGAGGAGAAGACAGGAAAGATATAAAGTAAGAGGGAAAGACGAACCTGTAGGTAGAGAGAGAGAGAGATGGGAAAATGTGACTGCCGATTTCCCCTGGGTCCTTCTCATGCTATAAGGCTCCTCAAGCTCAGACTTTGATTACGCTTGGCGCAGGGCAAACCACAATACTTCATAAGCTACGAGAATGCTAAGGCTTATTCACCCATTATTGCACGCAAGACACCAGTAGAAAAGCTTCTTCGACAGCTTAGGGAGCACCAAAGACAAATTCGTTCGCTGGATTCTCCAAACGAAACCACCCAAGCACCTCACTACAGATTATCAACGGCCGAGGCTCTCTACGCCGCTGTCAATGTACAGCGACTATTGCTTGCAATCGTCTTCGCTTCTCGGGCCTAGTTTCAGCCGAACAAAGAGGTTGGACTTCAGAAGAATGGTAAGTTGGGCTAGTTGGTACTGATCCATAAGGTATGTAACTGCGCAAAAAACTGACGGAAACAAGAAGGAGAGAAAAAGACTGCGCTTGTCTGTCCTTTTTCTCTCCTTCTTGTTTCCGTCAGTTTTTTGCGCAGTTACATACCTTATGAAAGAGGTTGGATTTGAACACGCTACTCATGCTTTCCTTATTTTAGCAAAATGTATATAATCAGACTGTGATGACACGCATGTTTCAGAATAAGCTAAGTGTTAGTGTGATGCTTAGGCATTAATGAAATACGATATTAATGAAAAAATCATTACCCAGGCTCCAAGCATACTCAGAAACCTCCTTTTTTTCTGCGCGCATATAAAAGACAACAGTTTCACTAGAGAGGAATGACATGTGGAGAGAAGCAGTGGCTCCGATTCCAACAGATTCTTTTGAAAGCTATAGCGTATTTATTTCTCGTTCTGTACGCTGTGAAACATGATCTTCCATTATGTGCAAATACCGTTCTCGCATGTACCTGAAACAGATTCGAATAACCTTGAATAAAATAGAAAAATATATCAATATTTTCGCATATTCATGCACAGTATACTAGTGCCAGAAAAAACACTGCAAGAGACTAATTCGCAGTGCCTTATTTAGAATTTTACACACAGACATACCATTGTCGATGAGGTCTTCAATGTAGTCGTGTAATGGCTGCCTTTACAATAATCCATAATGTTTTACAATTTGTTAAAATATTTTTACCTTTTTCTCAAGTTCTTTTTCATCTCCATGTAGTGCTTGCTCTGCAATTCAGCACTTATTTCTTGGGCTTTTATGTACGGTCCAGCAGACAGCAAACATCACTTGTTTTACTGACAGCGGAAGTAATATGCTGTCGGGTTGTTTTCTTTTTTTGTTTCAGTATTAGGCCATATAGACTACGCTTGCTTCCTGTTGGCCTCTACTGAATAAACCAGAATCATACCTTTTTTTAAATATTGTGACACTGTTTTTCTCCACAATGTGTTTTTCGCCAATTTTGAATGTATGGTATATTTGAGAGAGTGACAGAAAGCAGATGAAACCAAGCATCGCTGCATTTCGAATGTGCTCATAATACTGCGAAACAGAAGTTCATCGAAAACCCAACACAACGTGACAACTTCAATCGGTTACTTCTTGTGTTTTTGAAGCATTGAATAATCGTCAATAAGGAAACCGTCAAGACAACTGACTTCTTCAAGCATCTATGTTAAAGAAAACCTGTCCTTTTTTTGTATATTCAGCGCACCTAGAGGTACTGTCAAATTCTCTTCGGATGTAAATAGAAACAGCTTCAAAAGTGCATAAAGGCTGCTTTCCGAAAAGGTAATGATGATTATTATCATCATCAGCCTAACTACGTCCACTCCAAGACATAGGACATCTCCGATGACGCGCCCATCAACCTTGTCTTGTGCTGTGTGCTGTCACGTTAAAAATGCGAACTTTTTTATCTCCTCGACTTGCCTGACATTCTGTTTCTCTTTCGTGCGTTTGTCTTCTGTGGGAATCTAGTAAGTTACTCTCAATGAACAGCGGGTACCCTGTCCATGCGCTACGTTCTCAGCTCATGTCTATTCCTTTCTCTTTATTTCAACCTTAATATCCAATAGCCCAGTTTGCTTCCTGACCCACTCTACTAGGTTCATTTTTCCTAAGGTTACACCTATCATTTTTTTCCATCACTAGCTGCATCGTCCTCAATTTAGACTGAACCTTCTTTGTAAGCCTCCAATTTTCTGCTCCGTAGGTAAGTACTGGGAAGATGCAGCTGTTATATACCTACCTGTTCAGGGTTAGTGGCAGATTACCACGCATGATTTGAGAATCTTTGCCGAATGCGATTCCATCCACCCTTATTCATGTAGTTATTTTACTCTCATGGTTTGGCTCCGCGGTTACTGCAAGTCCTAAGTAGACATATTTTTTAAAACTTCATATGTCTTTCTACCTACCACAAAGCGCTGTTTTCTGCCGAGTTTGTTGCACATTACTGTGGTGCATATTAACTTTCAGACTTACTCTTCTGCCTTTTATGTATGGTTCGGTAATCATGAGGTGTACTTTATCCCCTGAGATATTTTGAAGGCAATGCTATCACCAAATAGCAGGCTGCTAAAATACTCTCCAATAACTTCCATCTCTAACTCTTCCTAATATTGGGCCCTGAAAGCATCCTGTAAACACGCGGAGAATACCGATAGAAAGATCACCTCTTTCTGCCTTACATCCTTCTTTATTGGGATTCTGTCGCTTTCTTTGAGAAGAAATACGATAGTGGTTGATTCGCTGTATATTTTTCAAGTATGTCTATATATGGTTTGTCAATTCTACGATTCCTTAGTGCCTGCATCAAAGATGGTGTCTCGACTGAATTAAATGCTTTTCCTATTTTTTAGGGCTACGTATAGGAGTTTGTTGTTGTTCGAGCATTTTTTACCGCCTAATTGATAGTACTATTATAGTCTATCATGGTGTAGCTTGTGAAAAATTCTGTTTGGGGGTTTGGTTAGTGGAACTGTACTGTCGTCTCGATTCTGTTAGCTATTA